>SNQJ01S0111793.1:26338-52730 GCA_010110895.2 Picea sitchensis | reverse complement strand
TGATCCGGGCGCACGAATCGCTGCCGCTCGGACTTGCTCGTTACTTACCACGGGCGCATGATCACCCAAAACTTAGGACAAGTGGGTTTTTTACCCATTCTTTTGCATTCTAACCCCCTTACAAGAAATATCGCTAACACATGGTGTCGTAAAAGTCGTCTTTTCCTTGTCATTCGGGTGGACCATGATCTGATTATAACCCGAAAAACCGTCCAACATGGACATCTTTTGGGACCCCAATACCTTTTACAGAATATAGTCCATTTTAGGGAGTGGGTAGTGGTCCTTGAGGGACACTTTGTTTAAGTTTCGAAAATCCACACACAATCTTATTTCGCCTCTCTTTTTTCTAACAAGAACCAAGTTGGCCACCCACTTAGAAAACCTTAAAGAAACGATAATTTTAACTTTGAAGAGTTTCTTTACCTCCTTTTCGATTAACGACAATAGTAGGGGATTTATTCGTCACAAATTTTGTTTGAAAGGCCTCTGGTCTTCTTTGAGAGGGATGACATGCTGAATCACTTTAGTGTCATACACCTTCAAGTCGTACTCCAAGAGAAAACATCGAGGAAGTCCTTCATGAGCTTGATGTAGTCTTGTTTGACCTCTGGACTAGGTGTTTTTGACAATTTGATTATTTTCGGGTTCTTCTGAGTCCCAATGTTGCAGTCTTCAACATCCTCGTCATTTGCAGTGATCTTGGGATTTCTAGCCACATCATTTTTGTCAAACAACTTTTCCAACGGAACTAGCACCTTTGGGATGATGTTATTTTTCAGTTGTACTATGTCCCTTCCCACTATCTGGTTCTGGAAAGGGTCATCATCGATGTGAGCATCTGTACTCCCATATTCGTCGCAACAACACTCGTCATCAATGTTTATGTTAGCGAACTCGTCGCTCATTTGGAGAAATCTTTCCACCTATTTGTCATCCTCAAACACCTGCCAATATTTGATATTATCAGGCACTATCGGCCTACGTTTGACTTCGATATCGTATTTTATGTTTGGGAAGACGGGAATTTTAAAAACTGAGGCCGATGTGGCCAACGCATCGACGATCTGATTTTCCCCCCTTAGGATAATAGATATATGATACTCCGAGAATTCTTTGAGGAGGTCTAGCGCCAAGTTTCTGTACGCTCCCAGCCTGGGGTGTTTGGACTGGTATACGCCTTTCACCTGGTTTATAACCATCTCTGAGTCTCCGCACACTACTATCCTCTTTGCACCTAATTCTTTCAAAACCTTCAGGCCCAAAATCAGTGCCTCATACTCGGCCATGTTGTTTGTACATTCAANGGGGGGGGGGGGGGGATATCCATACGTCGACCCCTGCTCCTTCCTTACTGACAGCGCCATCGAAACTCATGTTCCATATCTCATTTTTCGTGCGGTTCTTTGGGTCGACGCACTCTACTGCTTGTCGCACGGTTTCCTCATCGACTGTCATGATGGTTGTTGGTTCTTCCTCTTCAAAGCTCAGGTCATTGTAGAATATGGAAGAACCGACCTCAGTGTCGACGAAGTAGATAGGATGGTTATCTGGCTGCGTCTTACTGCTTACCATGTATTTCAACAACACTTCTCTGTACAACCATCTATCCTGGCCAAAAATAGGAATGGTGGCATATGACATGTCCATTTGCAGATTCCCCTTTAACTTCGCAACCCACGACCTGGAAAGAAACATGCCAAACTTAAGGGGTATGTCTACCATGACCACATCCATAACCATGTTCTTCGAAGGAATTTGGGCCAGTGATACGACCAAGTCTTTAATGAGCCCCAAGCACTTGAATTTCCTTGAATCAAAGGAAAAAAGGTCCTTATAAGGCCTGGTGAAGTCCAAACCCAACTTGTCCATGATCACCTTTGGCATGAGGTTGTGCGACGCGCCTGAATCCAGCATGGCGTTATGAAAGGTGATGTCGTGAAATTTTAGACTGACATAGAATGGGGGGATGTCCTCAGTATCACTTGTCTCCTCAACATGCCAACCAAACAGAATAGCAGGGTGATCGTCTCGGACATTCAAAGTATCGGGGGTCCCTCCCATTTTTAGCATTTTAATAATCTTCTCCGATACTCACTCCTTTTGATAACTTCATTGAACGGGACAAAGATTTTTATTTTGGCCATTTCATACTCAAAGTTAAAAGGAGGATAGACCTTTTCTACCTCTTTTCCACATGCTTCCCGACTTGTTTCCAGCGCTTTCCTCGGGGCTTCCTCCTTTGACTTTGCCTTTTCAGTTGTATCCTTGGTCGGGTTGTCTGGCCTCGGTCGTCTTGTGGAAGGGGTTTCCGCCGAAGGTTTGCTTATGGGATTTGTCTACTGAGGTTCGGTAGGCACCTCTTTTCTCCTGAGGTTATATTTATTCTGAAACTGCATGATGGCATTCTAATAACCTTTCCTGAACTCTTTCGTTTCTCGAGACATCGTGTCATTCGTCTCAAGCATCATATTGTCATTCTCGCTCATGTACCGATCATGTTCTCCCTTTGTCAGAAACACGCGTGGATTCTTGTCATCGCAACAATGCATTTGGTCTTCTAACAACTAATCGAAGTCCTCATTCACGTAATTGTTTTGGAACAGAGGCCTTGTTTGTTGGTCACCCTACTCTCTCTGCTCCCTCTGTCTGATCTGAGGAACTTGACCCCTTATGAGGTTCTGATTTCTGGGCTAGGGGTCATGCTGTTCTCGGGAAACAAGTCTATTTCCCATGGAGATTCTCTCCATCAGTTTCTCCATCGTCTTCATCATCAAGTCAAACTTGTCATCCGAGGATCGATAAGTCAATGGTTGTGCGTCTCCTTGGGGTTTCTTATCGCCTCTGTTGAATCTCTGCATCACTCATCATTGTGTCTAGATTTGTTGATATTCTTTCTCTCAACAACAAGGCAAAATCGTTGTCGAAGGAGTTGGCGTATCGCAACTGCGCAACCCCAGGGGGTGGCTGGACTTCTACATGAATTGAGTTATAAACCCTCATGAAACAGGCTAAGAATTCTTGTACCGTCTCCTCCGAAGCCCTCTTCATATTATTTTACTGCGTCAACATCTGCAAGGGGTTATTGTTGTCTCCCCATCTAGTAATGAAAGACATTTTGAACACGACGAAGTCTTGAATGCTTGCTGCCGGGAGGGCTTTGAACCATTTCCTCACCTCCCCCGAAAGGCTCTACGCGAACAACCTCATTTTCGCATCTGCATAGTCTACCTCCTCCAGGTCGACAAAATCGTTGAACTAATCCAGATACCTCTGGGCTGAAACGTTCCCTTCAACATCGTAGAGCTTAATCCTCTGGCTATAATTTTGGGGGAAATCATGCAGTTGGGCTGGCAAAATGAGGGGGGAGAATCTGGTGGCCATGGATCTAGGAGGGTTGGGGATCTGGGGGATATGATTAGGTATCAGGGCTTGGAATCTCTTCTGGTTGAAGACTATCTCGTCCAAGTTGGTTTCCAACTTAGACCTGAACAAGGTTTGCTCAAATAATTCGTCAAACTCGAGGTCGTCAATTCTTTGCGCATCGTCTTTGGGCAAGGACATGCTTCTGTCTAGGTAATAGAATGGGTCTGATGCTTTCTCTCTAGGCCTGCACAGAAGTTTCTCGGGGTCGCACACAGGCTCTACAGGGTTTGGGTCAGGATTTTCTCTGGTATAGATCATCTTCAGAGCCAGGGTTCCTGAACCACGCTACTTGGTGCTATTGGTCTTTTTTATTGGAGTCGTCAGGGTAAAGGTTTCAACCAATATATATGTTTGTCCTTCTGTTACCCTCATGGGTCAAAACTGTAACTTTAGTCATTCTCCCAGGGAAAATTTATTCAATTCCATCCCCGACAATGGCGCCAGAATGTTAGCTCTCCGTAAACTTCGTTTGGCTGAGAAACGAATGACAGAGGCAACCTACAAACCAAATTTGAGGCCTGAAACTAGCCTTTCGGACCTGGAGAGGGCTCTCTCGGGAGACTTTGTCTCGGTATAGGATGTGGCTTTAAGTTGTCGGCTAGATTTAACACCTTTAAATAATGGCTTTCTGGTTTTATTGGCGCAAGAGAGTAAGACCTTGGGCTATGGAGTCGATTTAAGGAAACGATAGAAACAAATGACTCGGTGACTGAACTTGAGAGGATAAAGGCTAAGTGAGAAACAATCTTCAGTTTAAAATCATTGTGTGTGGCGGGAGGACGAGCACATGAAGTAACTCGGAGCACCTATGAGGATGAATTTAGAGTTAACTTAGAGGAAAATGGTTTGTCTGAATGGCGCAAATCCCAGGGTGCTGCGTAGCGAATCCCAGGTTAGAAATTACGTTCCTATTCAGACAAAAATAGATATGAATAAATAATACAGGAGTTACATACACAAACAAAGGAAACAATACATCCAAGTGCTACAATTAGAATCGTTTCATCAAAGCTTCAGGACTTTTGCATTAAATTTCGATTGAATTCAAACTACATTCGATAGCCACTGTCTACACTAATTTTGCCAACCAACATGGCTTCAATTGAAAAGATAAAATATATAGGCAAGGGCGCCGCTTGGGCTGCCCTGCTCCCTAGCTATTATCCCTAAAATCTAGGAAACTAACCATCTTTTGTTCATTGACCTTTTGTATGACCTCGTTCCAGAAATAGAAACCAACTGTGTTTGGTCGCGTCGTGACCGCTTGTCTTTTCCACGTGGTTTGGTTATCAGCAAGGTCTTGTCATGGGGGAGAGTGATGCGTCGCTGGCTTCCTTTGACAGGATATCAAAACGATCAAGTGCTCTATCAGATTTTCGCCATCTACTGTAACGGTTCTAATTTCAGCCACCTGCTCATTTGATAAGGTGTGTACGTGGTACGTGACTGTTGACTGTCACAGTCGTTACCAAAATGACAAAACCTCCCAAGGGCAACACTTTCTCCAAAACTGTTGAGATTCACGCCACGTTTGAGAATACAAAAAATGAAGTTATTTAATCATGCTTCTTCTGCGCCCTGGTAAGCTCTGCGCGGAATTTCTCCCCAGTCATTTCACATTCTCTAAGATGCTTCGCCTTCCTTTCCTCCGACGGCCTCTGTGTTTCACACAACTATACAATAATATATTGCGCATCTCTGAGTTGTCTCTTGAGTCACGCCATGTTTCCTTCATGACCTTGTGATGCTAACACTTCAAGGGTCTTTGCTGTTAGCTATTGTCTCAATTCCATGTTTTCCTGATAAAGCTCAGCGATGGCAAGCTACACCTGCTTCAATTGCTGAGACGACCCTCGAACATCTGCACCTCCGATATATGTCTTCCTTGTTCCGTCCATTTTTCTCGACTCGTACTCTTGACAGGTTCAAGCCGAATAGAGCGCATAAGTAATTATTCAGCAGCCGACCTTGCGCGCGATTCATTTGAGACTCGGAATTCCTCGGTTTCCTTGTTATTCTTTGGCTTGCCCCTTCTCCAAGGTATTTTTTGTTGGGGGGACATGGATTCCGACATCTTTCCTTCCTGCGCAGTCTCTTCCACTCTAGCCTCCGCGCGGTGTGGCATTACCTTTTCTGCGGATAAAGAGAGATCTCCTTTTGGATCCTTGGGGATGCCCGCTGTGAGCAAGAATGAATCCCGGTTTCTCCCCAATCGTCTTAATTCTTCCACTATCAACAATTTAATAAGCGAGAAATGAGAGAGTCTCCTTTTCGATTTATCCACTTTGGCTTGCGCCCTGCTTACCATCTCCCGAAGACTCTGGTATAGGAAAAAGGGTAGATTTAATGGTATCCTTCCTGTGAAGTGCATCAACAATCTAATGTGATGAGAATGTATCCTATCAAACCTCCCTTCACAGGTGAAATATTTCCTAATTACTCTAAGCACTTTCTGGAACTGTTCCTGCAAGTATCTACTCGTGACGCCTTCCTCGCCCTTCCATCCTGAACAATCTTGTCTGATGAAATATTCATAGCACTATGCGTCCAAGGGCATGCCCTTAGAACATATCTCATCGTGTGGAGGTATCTCTGTTGCAGTTGACACAGTTTCCTCGATTACCTGAAAAATGACATCAGAGAACACCGCGCGGGATCCATCGAAACTGAGAGTGAACTGCTCGACTAGTCTTATATTGAATCCTTGAATTTTCATGCAAAAGGCCATGCACCTGAATTGTTCAAAGGACGCTTTGACCTCTGACTCTTCATTGATAAACGTTAAGTTCTGGGGCTCAGGCCCAACGGTTTTGTTTCTTTGCGCGTTCTTCCTTGTGCTTTGGGAGGTTTCCATGGTGCAACTCGTATTTATCCTGTGCACGACAGATTATGTACATGCCCAAGGCAATGATCCTGCTCAACCTGGGCTTGTGAGAGAAAAATACACACAGTGCATAAGCCTTATTTGTGAATAGAATGCTTACAGAACATCTGCAATTTATAACAGAGCAGGCGGGAGGTGGAATCTTGCCAAGGAACATTGGATTCATGGCGACTGGATGTTTCGAAACGAACTGCAGGTTTTCCATAGCACATCTGCACGTGTATAGTACAACTGATAAGAGTTGCAGGGCATACGTGATACGAACACCGCGATTTTTCATTCTTCCAGCCTTCATAATGAGCCGTTGATGGTCACTGCACTTGCCGACGTGACTTCTATTAACATCTTGCCTTGACCTGGGGCACGTAGAAACTCCCTTTTTGACAAGACCCAACTCTTTGGGAACATACTCATACTATTTACACATGTTTTGACTCTGACATCCCTTCCCAACTCCAAGGGCCAACCAGACACTTTCTAACTTCGACCCTTTTGTTGTTCGGTACCTGACCTCACATGCTTTGACACACGAGCCATAAATTGACTAAAACTGACTCTAATTGAAAAGAAATATGGCGGCGCTGACAAAGACCATTGTTGGAAACTTCGTCCTGAAAAAAGACCCAAAAAGTTCAACAACAAAGGAAAACCAAAGACTGTTGCAACTACACAACATGATTTAGGTTCTGATTCGGGTGATGAAACAAAAATTACAGCCATGGGTTTTCAAGGTAAGGATTCTATTGCAAGTACTAGTTCTTCAAGTAGTAGTAGCCTCAATGAAACTCAGCATGAAAAAGAAAGAATAGAGCTTTTCCACATAAGGGTTATTTCAAAGCATACCAAGATAGATACTCTTTTTGATATTGGATCTCAAGCAAACCTCATATCTGAAGACACTGGAAACTACTCCACATCAACCATACCCTCTAGGATGGATATGTGACAATGCCAAATTTCATGTGACAAGAAGGTGTAAACTTAGATTTGCCATCACTGCAAATTTTATAGATGGGGTAGAGCTTGATGTTATTCCATTGGATATTTGTGGTATTGTGTTGGGAAGCCTATATTTATATGATAGGAGAGACATATTTCATCGTCATGAGAACAAATATCATTTGGTTTAAAATGGAGTTGAGTACATTGTTAGAGCACATACAAAGAAGTTGAATTTGTCACTTGTAAATGTTGGACAAATGAAGAGATTAGTCAATGCTAGTAAGAACTGTGTCCTCTTGATGATCAAACCCAAAGACAATGTTGAAAAAGAATCTTTCCAAGGTTGTGATGCAAAGTTGAAATGTGATTTATATGAGGTTGTTAACCAATATGATGATATGTTTCAAGAACCAAAAGGATTGCCTCCAAAAAGTGGTATCCAACATGAGATAGAATTGCAACAATATTGTCCCGTTCCAAACATTGGTATGTACAGGATGTCAGTCATGGAGAATGTTGAAATTAGAAATCAAATTCAAGAGTTGCTTGACAAAGGGGTCATCATGCCAAGCACATCGCCATGTGGGTCACCAATTGTTTTAGTGACAAAGAAAGATGGTACATGGCGCATGTGTGTAGATTTTAGAGCCTTGAACAAGATTATGGTAAAGAATCGGTATCCTCTTCCTAGAATTGATGATTTGCTTGATCAATTGAAAGATGATAAGTATTTTACTAAGTTGGATTTGAGAAGTGGATATCATCATATTAGGATTTCTGAAGGAGACACATGGAAGACAACTTTCAAAACAAAGCAAGGTTTGTTTGAGTGGATGGTAATGCCATTTGGGCTTTGTAATGCTCTTGCTACATTCATGAGAGTCATGAATGATGTTTTAAGGCCTTTTTTTGATGATTACGTGATTGTATACTTGGATGACATTTTGATATTTAGCAAATCTCGTGAAGAGAATGTTATGCATGTAAAGCAAGTTTTGGGTGTCTTAAAGAAAGAAAATATGTTTTTGAAGATGTCCAAATGTGAGTTTGGAAAGACTTCACTTATTTACTTGGGACATATTGTTGGAGGAGCAGAACTGAAAATTGATCCTTCCAAGGTCAAAGTCATTTTGGATTGGCCGAAGCTCAACAATGTGACAGAGGTAAGAAGCTTTTTGGGAGAAGCCCAATATTGGAGAAAGTTTATTGCTAACTTCTCTTCAATTGCAGCTCCATTACATGCAATGACAAGCATCAAACAAGTTTTCCAATGGGGAGGCAAGCAACAAAAAGATTTTGATGCATTGAAGGAGAATATTAGTTCAGCTCCAGTTCTTGCACTTCCTAATTTGAGACAACCATTTGAGATTCAAACAGATGCAAGTAATTATGCAATGGGAGTAGTCCTTTTGCAACATGGTAAGCCCATTTGTTTTCATTATAAAAATTTTAATGGTGTTGTGATTAACTATCCTACTTATGATAAGGAGTTGTATGCATTGGTACAAAGTGTGAAAAAGTTGAAACATTATTTGTTGGGAAAAGAAACTATCATTCACACAGATCATCAACCATTGCAATACTTACAATCACAAACAAAGCTACAACAATCAAGGCACTTTAGATGGATGGGTTTTCTACAACAATTCCACTTGGTTATAAGGTGTAAGAAAGGCATTTATAGCAAAGTTGTTGATATGCTTTCTAGGCCTATTGTTAGTGCTTCAGTTATTCTTAAGCATAATTCTACCATGCATGAGAGCTATGTTGAACAATATGCTTTAGATTTTGATTTTAAAGAGGTTTATGCAACTTTGTGTCATTCTAACCAAGTTGAGCAATTGGATTACCATGTGCATGATAAGCTTTTGTATCATCTTGGCAAGCTATGTATTCCACAGGGTGAAAGAGTCAACATCATAAGGGAAGCACAATCTTCTCTTATTGTTGGCCACTTTGGTGTAGGCAAGACGGTGGCTAATTTGCAAAGGTATTGCTATTGGCCTAAAATGAATGAAAGTGTTTCAAGATATGTAAGAGGATGTTCTTTATGTGCTACAAGTAAGCCTAGCAATAGAAAGTTGGGTTTGTATACTCCACTTCTGGTTCCTTCTCGTCCTTGGGAAAATATTTCCATGGACTTTGTATGAGGTCTACCTATGTCTAAAAAGAATCATGATTATCTTTATGTTGTGGTTGACCGTTTCAGCAAAATGTGTATTTTGATTCCTTGTAAGAAGCAGGTTACAACTGAACAAACGACACAAATGTTCTTTCAGCATGTTTGGGTACATTTTGGGTTTCCCAAATCCATTATTTCTAATCGAAATTCTCGATTTATTGGGAACTTTTGGTCAAGCTTATGGGAACTCATGGACACCGAGATGAAAAATAACACAACTTTTCATCCACAAACCGATGGTCAAACAAAAGTGGTGAATAGAACAATAGTACATCTTCTTCGTGGTTATTGCAACAAGCATCCTAAGCTTTGGGATGAGCACCTACACTACATTCAACATGCTCACAACTGGGCTAAGCACTCTTCGACTCAAACATCTCCATTTGAGGCATGTTTTGGTTATTTGCCAAAATATCCTTTAGATTTTATCTTTGGGAAGGATATTTCTATTGATGGTCAATATGACATTGATAGAGCAAAGAAGTTCATTGAACAAATTCAGTTCGTGCATCAAATGGTACAAGAACAGTTGGAAAAGAGCCAAGCCAAGTACATGACAAGACATGACAAGCATCGTGTTGACACAGTTTCCAAGTTGGAGATGAAGTTTGGATTTACATTAGCAAAGAGAGGCTTAAAGGAGAAGGTAAAAAACTGAAACTAATTAGATATGGACCTTTCAAGATTCTTGAAAAGATTGGTAACAATGCCTTCCGTTTGGATTNCTTCTCTTATTGTTGGCCACTTTGGTGTAGGCAAGACGGTGGCTAATTTGCAAAGGTATTGCTATTGGCCTAAAATGAATGAAAGTGTTTCAAGATATGTAAGAGGATGTTCTTTATGTGCTACAAGTAAGCCTAGCAATAGAAAGTTGGGTTTGTATACTCCACTTCTGGTTCCTTCTCGTCCTTGGGAAAATATTTCCATGGACTTTGTATGAGGTCTACCTATGTCTAAAAAGAATCATGATTATCTTTATGTTGTGGTTGACCGTTTCAGCAAAATGTGTATTTTGATTCCTTGTAAGAAGCAGGTTACAACTGAACAAACGACACAAATGTTCTTTCAGCATGTTTGGGTACATTTTGGGTTTCCCAAATCCATTATTTCTAATCGAAATTCTCGATTTATTGGGAACTTTTGGTCAAGCTTATGGGAACTCATGGACACCGAGATGAAAAATAACACAACTTTTCATCCACAAACCGATGGTCAAACAAAAGTGGTGAATAGAACAATAGTACATCTTCTTCGTGGTTATTGCAACAAGCATCCTAAGCTTTGGGATGAGCACCTACACTACATTCAACATGCTCACAACTGGGCTAAGCACTCTTCGACTCAAACATCTCCATTTGAGGCATGTTTTGGTTATTTGCCAAAATATCCTTTAGATTTTATCTTTGGGAAGGATATTTCTATTGATGGTCAATATGACATTGATAGAGCAAAGAAGTTCATTGAACAAATTCAGTTCGTGCATCAAATGGTACAAGAACAGTTGGAAAAGAGCCAAGCCAAGTACATGACAAGACATGACAAGCATCGTGTTGACACAGTTTCCAAGTTGGAGATGAAGTTTGGATTTACATTAGCAAAGAGAGGCTTAAAGGAGAAGGTAAAAAACTGAAACTAATTAGATATGGACCTTTCAAGATTCTTGAAAAGATTGGTAACAATGCCTTCCGTTTGGATTTGCCTCCTCATATGAAAATGTATGTAGTTGTTAATGTTGAGAATTTGGGATTGTATGAGCCTCCTTTGATTGATGATCAAGGAGAGCATGTTCATATTCCCTCCATAGATGATTTCTCGCTAGAATATCTTTCAGAACTGCATGAGGATACAATCCTTGATAGGAGGATGAGAACTTCAAAACGAGGGAATGTGGAATACCTTCAAGTGGGTCTTAAAGTCACAAATCCAAGAAAATCCAAATGGATTGAGGTTGGGAAGGTGAGGGAACTGTACCCTCGTCTTCAGATTGACTGAAAGTAGTCTTTTGGAGGTCCAAAAGCTTGCCAATGGGGAGGAGTGATCCAAGGGATCAAAATATGCTCAAAAATAAAAGTTTTTGGAATTGCTTGAAAACAGACTCGTGTGTAGTCCTCTTCCTCATGATCCAAACACAACTTGAACGGGTTAAAATGAATGTCATATGCGAGAGATATCACGTTCTGTCCATTTCCTCAAACATGTAAAATTTTTGTTGACTGTACAGTCCGTACAGGCCACGTGGCAGTTGACCGTACAGTCAATATGACCGTACAACTGATGTGGTAAGGTGATGTGGATTGTTGATAGGGAAGAAGTGCTGATGTCGCAAGGTGATTGGCATACGAGGTGGACCTATCCGGTTTTGACACATGGTGTGTTTGTTGACCAATGGTATGGTGCCACGTGGCACCCCTCTGTGGTGTAAAATTTTGGTTGGAATCCATGGGGGTCGAACCCACGACCTCCGGGAGTGGCAGCGTGTTGGTGCAGGCCAGGCTACCAACCTGCCTGCCATTTGAATCTTAAGCATATACCATTTCATATATATTTAACTTTGATGTGTTGTATAGTTCGGGCAGAGTCTGGGTCGGGGCTTAGCCCCAGCCCTTGGTCTTACCACAGTTCACATGACCTTGCCATATGAACAAAGTGTGGAAACCATCCAACGGTTAGCTCATGGTCACATAGAATCTTACCATATGACCACCAAAATGCGCTAGAGGTTTCAAACGGCTAGGTTGGCGGGTATGATATTTAAGGTCGATGCTAGGCCACATGGGCCATGCGACCGAAACCTCCGTCGAGAAAGGTGATAAGTCCCCTAACTGTTTGACAGAATGCCATGATTTTCAAAATGCACATAGTGCTGGGTTTTTGGCATGGGAAACGCCCGTGAGCAAGGTTAGTCACACACAGGTGCGTTTTGGCGAGCAGAGACAACAAAGAATTGGGAGAAACTTCCAAGAAGTGATTCCAACTCAGCTTTTGGCCAAACCAGGTGCAAGAAGAGCCCAACTAGGGGTTTTTGGACGTTTCGGAACCATTGAAGCCATCTATTTTTCATTTTGAGCATTGTAAAGCACTAAGTTTGACACTTTGAGCATTAATGAAAATGATCCATTGGAAGCTGGACCAGGAGATGTAGCCCAAGAGAGGGGTGAACTCCTTTATCATTTTGTTGTGTTAATGTGTTTACTTTGATGGTTGTTCTGTCTGTTTATGCTTCTTATGATTAAGTAAAAACTCATTAAGTTTTATGTCTTAGTAACTTGATCCTATTACCCAAGCACATACAATTTACACTTGCAATTTTAAAGAGACTCAAGCCTTTTCATTTTCAGATCAATATGGGGCCGAGCCCACTTGGGATTTTTTTTTTGGAGGCGGTCAAGGAACAATATTACCCTATTAATAGCTACGGAGACCAATACATGAGATGTACCACACTGTGACAAGAGAGGGGCCAAACTGTTTCAGATTTCACAAATACTTTCCATACCTTGCGCACCAAGATGGGTATCAAAGACTTCGAGCAACATCTGGTTTTGAAATAACGTGGGGCTCTGCATAGGTACATCCAAACCGAAATGGATTTCCTAAACATCTCATTACTGAGAGCTGCCTATAGATATGTTGTCAAAATCGAGCAAAAATTTGGGCACCAGAACAAACAGGAGTTTGAGTCTGCAAATCCGAAACAACCAAAGCACGATAAAGACGACCCTAACCAACATCCTCCCGAAAATTAGTCCAAGACACAGGAAAAGAAGGGTAAGGGAAAGACGAAGAATGACATTGGGAAGTGGCGTGACTTCCACAAAATCCCGTGGCATAACACCGATGAATGTCGCTCAAAACAGTCATTGGTGGCCAAGATCAAAGTTAAGGAGCGGAACCCTGATTTAGAATTTGATCCAAAAAATAATGAAAAAGAAAGTTCATCGATGCAGACCCCACTGCTACTGTCGCGACTGCAACAATTCAACTAGAAGAACTAGCAGACCTTGAAGAGAGGGAGCACCTTTTCCATTCACAGATGTCGGTGAAGGGGACTCTATTACATTTCATTGTTGATAGCGGAAGCAAGAAGAACCTCACCTCAACTGAGGTCGTCAAATAGTTGGGGTTGTTGACAACATCACACCTGCAACCATACAACATCGGGTGTCTTTTCCAGGGATGAGATCTTCATGTCATCCAGTAGTGTCGCTTGTCTTATGGCATCCAACCCTTCAAGGATGAGGTAGTATGTGATGTTTCCCCTCTTGATGTCTGTGATGTTGTTTTGGGCCAACCATATATGTGGAAACATCATGTTGTTTAAGAGTCTCAACCTCGTAGTGTCATTATTACTATGGGGGGTAAACTCTACAAGATACCAGGGTTAGTTTCGACTACTGTTCCACCAAAATAGTGCCGTAAGGTAATATCTCATACTGAAAATTCAACCTCTTCACAATCTGTTCAAAGAATGCACAAAAGGCCACTGCAACCACTGCAACCTCGACACCTTATATCCAGCAGAAGAAGACTGCAGAAGAGAAAGAAGATATTGTTTCTTTACCTACGATGGTGCCTACACAATGCCCCGTCAAGCCCAAAGACAACAGGTTGGTGGAACAGATTCAACCCCGCCAACAATAGGTTCATGACAACCTTCCACAAACCAAACGACGCAACTTCTCTAGCAAGGCACACAACTCACCAAGATTTAGATTCAACAAATGCTTTCTCCTCTTCCCTGAGCACTCAATGCAATGGATACCATTGCTTCCTAAGGGGGGAGGACTGATCCAGCTGGATATTGGTGGCCACCCACCTGTTCCTAATTCCAATTGGCTCATCTTGACAGTTTTCAGTTCAACACGTTTCTCTATAATGGGGACACTTCTTTGTGATTATGGGCTCTGAACTTTTGAGGTTGTCTTCAAGACCTACACAACATCTAGGTGGATATTTGTGGCCACCAATCTAGTCCAATTGGCCTATTTTGGCAGTTTTCATTTCAGTACATCTTTATGTACTTCCAGGGCCGTTTTGAGGCCCTAAACAACATTTTTTGGTATTGTCATAGTGAAATTATTGCCAAGGTTAAATTTTGATGGCATAATGTGTATTTCTCGAAAATACCTTTCCAATGGGCTATCACACGCCTAAAACGGAGATCGTATGCAAAAGTTACGACCCCAAGAAGTTGATGTACTAACTTACCCCAACGGGGCCCACATGGCTTTTTGCGCTTCATCTCCTAGTGTTAGGTTTTTGAATGCCTAGGGTTTTGGCATTCATGTTTATTGTAAAAAGGCTTTCAGAGCCTCATTGTACTTATCTTCTTGCGAATGAGCATAGCCGTCACATCTCTTCTCATAGATAAGCTGCCACCATTCTAGCGAGTCTTTCACTCTATATTTTTACAGTCTCTTTACATTTCTTTCATTAATAGAATTCATGTATTATTGTAGTTCTATGTTTCTTGAAATATTTTTGTGTGTTTCATTGTAATATCTCTACTTTCATTTCATCCCGCTCATAAATCCGGATCAATGATATTGTAATCAGTTTTAAGTCATGAATTTAGGTTAAACTAATTTAACATAGATTAGTTTGTAAATTTTAAAAAGAAAAATAAATTTTGGTAAAATTTAGTAAAATTAAAATATTAAAAAGATTATTTTGAAAGTTAAAAAAATATTTGTAAATTTGTAAAATGTAAATTTCTATTAATTTTTATTAATTAATATGTATAAGGCTAGATGAGGACTTTGTTTGATCTAATAGCTACAAAATAAGCTCTGAAGACCTAATTGAGAATTTGTTTGGTACCGAGTTAGTGAAGCTCTACAACTCTCAAGACCTAATAATTTGCAATGGAGTAATGAATTGGCTAAACACCAACCAGATGACTTGTATTCATGGGCTAGGTAGTAGTGTTGTAGATTATGTGATATCTGATATCCTCGTTTCCAACCAAATAACAATTTTAACCTTTTAAATGACAATGAACCTGACTCTGATCATAAACCTTTAACCCTAACTCTAAACTTTTCCTTGAACAAGAGCGCCATTGAAGAGAATTATGAGAATCAAAGACAATTGCGCTTTGAAAAAAGTAAAATTGACATTTTCTTAAAGGATTTAAATAGTAAATTACATCTCCTAACTTATAAGGACAACATTGAAGAACTCTATCATAATTTTACAACTACCCTTTCCACTTCTATTAGCAAGTTCTCTTTCGAGGTGTCATGTAAAAAGAATAATAGAACGACCAACCCTTTGTATGATAAAGAATGTAAAATTGCTAGGAAATCCATTAGGGATGCTTCTAATGAGTCCTTAACACTCGATAAGATCAATACGTACAAATCCCTAATTAAAAGGAAAAAAAGGTACTATATTAATAAAAGGCAAGAGCATCTTTCACAATTATCTAAGTTGGATCCTAAGAAGTTCTAGAGTCAAATTCTAAACCACAATACTAAAGAAAATAATATGATTCCCTTAAGGGACTAGAATTCCTACCTTAAAAGTATTTACGAGTTCCTTAATGCCATGGACACCATTCCTATTGTCCCTACATAGGATGCAGTTTTTTCTTTATATGACATAGAGTTCGGGGTTAAGCGAATTGCAAATGGGAAAGCTAAAGACATTGAAGGCTACCAAGCTGGAATTTTTAAAATCGGAGGGCCTATCATTATCCCTCACATACACAAGCTCTTCAATTTAGCAGTCAAGCAAGGCTTCCCTAAACCCTGTACACAAATCCTTATTGTTCCTATTTTTAAAAATGGGGATAGAAACATTCCCTCTAATTATAGGACCATTATGATTAGCCTAATTTTAGCAAAGCTTTATGGAATTATTTTGGAAAAGAAGATTAGCCTTTGGCTAGAAAGTCACGGTAAAAGAGCTAAAGGCCAGACGGGGTTTAGGAGATATCATTCAATTGTGGACCATCTTGTTACCTTTAGGATCATTGCAGAGGAGTTCCGCAATACTAAAACCAATCTTTTTTGTTGTTTTGTTGACTTTAGAAAAGATTTTGACATGGTTCCTAGGAAATTTTTTTGGAATAGGTTGGAAGAGATAAAAGTGCTTCTTGAGTTGAGGGCTGTTGCAATAAGGATGCATGAGAACATTATTGCTAAGTTTAAAAACAATGAGGGCTGGTCGAAAGAAATTAACTGCAATATTGGAGTCAAACAAGGTTGTCCCTTGTCCCCTACCATTTTTTCCATATACATTGACAAGTTAGAAGATTGTTTGGAAAAAGTAGGTTGTGTCGGCCCTACTCTCACCGATATAGTCATCAATCTTCTTCTTTATGCTGATGATATCGTTCTTATGGCAAGGAGTCCCCATGATCTTGAAAACAAACTAAGAATCCTCACAGATTTTTTCTCCAATATGGGTATGACTATTAATAGTGATAAGACTAAGGTCATGAAGGTCGTGGGCGCGGCATGGTGGTAAGGTCGGTCATGTAACGACGGTCAGGTCTCAGGATCGAACCCGAACATGGCCGCTGCTCGTTGCCTGATTAACCGTTTTGAGCCAAGCTCACCACCTTTTAAGGTCGTGGGTGCAACATAGTAGTAAGGTCGGTCATGTAACGATGGTCAGGTCTTAGGCTCGAACCCGAACATGGTCGATGCTCGTTGCCTGATTAATCGTTCCGAGCCAAGCTCACCACTTTTTGAATTTTTAATATTTCAGCTTGGTAACCTTTTATTTCCTTAAGTATTGTGTTAACGCACCTGCTATCCTCCCTCGACTGTGAGCCGAGTGCCTCCCTGAGTCTGCCCTCAGGGATTCCCCCCTATGGTGTGTTGCGCACCAGCCCCACTGAGTCGTTCCTGAGGCCCGATCCACCCAAGAGGCCGATTCTGAGGTTTGATCTGCCCAAGGAGTCGCATTCCTCCTGAGGCAGACGATTAGATGAGCCCTGTTGGAGGTGAGGAGCAAACGCCTCCCCTCATTCCCTTCATCATTGAAGCGGCCTTCAGAAGGTCGTTTCTCGCCCAAGGAAAGAAGAAAGAAGGAGGAGTTGTGCCAAAGTTCGTTAAAAAACTAGATGAAGTCCCAGTAATCGATTTACCCCCAGCCCAACCCATGAGCGTGGTCGTTTCTCTAGCAGACCAGGCTCTAGTCGGACAGTTCACAGGGCTCTAACCATCTCCACGAACAACTGAGAACTAGATTCAAAAAAATTGGAGGTCATTGATATCTAACAGTGTTACCAGCTATGGAGTCAGAAGAGGCTTCTTCTTGTTTGAATTCATATCCAAAGAAGATTGGGATCTGATCTTTAGGAGTGGGCCTTATTTCATGGGACTACAAGGGCTCTACTTAAATCGTTGGACACCTGATTTCTACTCCGAAGTGGATGTGACAAAGGCGGTCTCAGTCTGGGTACGCCTACCCAACCTGTTGATCCATTGTTGGAACCCCTCCTCTCTGCAAACTATAGGCAACAAACTAGGAAGATTCATAGACAAAGCGGATCCAAAAGGTCAATACTTGTGTGCCCAGATCTGCATAGAAGTTGATCTGGAAGCGGGTCTTCCTGAAGCAATCAAGCTAACTATCGGGGAATGGCAACACTACCAAAAATTGGACTACGAGTAGTTGTCGTTCAAGTGTCGTAGATGTCATGAATACGGACATTTCTAAAAACAATGCCCAAAATTCCAAACCATGCAGAAAGAGAAAGAATCAGGAGAAGGATGGTAGCAAGCGAAGAGACCTAAGGCAAACCCCAACCCTAACTCCAAAAAAGTAAAGGAAAACCAAAAAGGACAAAATGATATGGAAAATAGTTTTGCAATGCTTGGGAATCAAGAGAATGAACCGGTAAGCAATGAAAATACTGTAGAAAAGCAAGACAAATCAGAAGCAACAAGCCAGGAAAATAAAGAAACTCCTCCGCAGCTAGAACCAGAAGAAATCCCTGAATCCCAAATATTAGAGATAAAGGAAGAAGCTGAGGGGGAAGCAAATATTGGTTTATCTCAGAACCCCTCGAAACCAGCTACCAGAGGAAGGAAAATGGAAAAGGAAAGAAGAGAAGGGGAGACATACAAAGAAAAACTCCAAGGATCTCAACCAACTCTGGAAACAATGTTAAACCCAAGAAACACAAGGAATCAAGGGAAACCTTCTCATAGGATGACCTCCAACCCAAAAAGAAAGTAATGAAGAAAATCTCCTGGAACTGTAGGGGTTTAGGAAGCCAAAGAAAAAAAGAAGCAATGAAAGACCTAATCTGAATCTCAAATCCAGATCTACTACTAGTCTAGGAGACTAAACTGGAGGAATCTGAATTTCTCCAAACCAGTGCATGGTTGTGGAAAAAAGGAGCAAGTGTAGCGGTTAGTGCCAAAGAAGCCTCTGGAGGTATTGGCTCCCTGTGGAACTCCTCAACATTCGAAATATTGAAGACATAGCATTATACTCACTGGATCCTCACCATTCTTCTTCACAAGGAGTCAGGCATCCAGGTAAGCATTTTTAATCTTTATGTTCCTGTACTCCTTGAGGAAAAAAAAGACTGTTGGAATAAATTAAAAGAGTTTCTTAACGTGTATCCGAATGAGAACATAATTATTGTTGGGGATCTCAATGTCACTTTATCCCAAGGGGAAAAAAAAGGGGGAACCATTGTTAGAGATCCCATCCGAGAATGGGTTGAGGATATCATACTTGATTGGGATCTGGAAGATATAAAACCTTCTAGAGGAAAATACACTTGGTCCAATAAAAGAAATGGCCCAGGGAACATAGCAGCAAGGATGGACAGATTCCTGGTCCAAATCTCTTTTCTCCTTTTATGCCTCAACGCTAAGTCTAATATCCTTCCTTTTAGTGCCTCTGACCATAAGACAATAAGTCTAGAAATCACCAAAGACTCCCCCCTGGGCCCGATTCCTTTTAGATTCAACCCAACCTGGATTCATCATGAGGAATTTTTTGAGCTAGTCACTGGAGTTTGGAAGGATCCAGTTTCAGGTTCACCCTTTTTTGTGTGGGAAGAAAAGCTCCGAAGGCTGAAGAGGACTCTCAAAATATGGGCAAAATCTTTGAAATCCCCATCAGCCCAAAGAATGGAAGCTCAACAACACCTGGAAGTGCACCAACTAAATATGGAAGAAAGAAATATCAACCCACACATGCTGGAAACAGAAAAAGACCTCCATAGAAAGCTCCATACAGCCTGTAGGGAGGAAGAAGAATACCGGCGACAAAAATCTCAAAGTCTTTGGCTAAAATCTAGAGATAAAAATACAAGCTTCTTTCATAAGCAAGCAAAAGCCAAAAAAAATTACAACTCTGTCAAGGAAATTCAATTTCAGAATCAGATTGTCAATGACTTTGAAGGAATCAAGCAAGTTGCTCACCTCCACTTCAAAGGGATTTACACTAAGGATACTTCCACAGAAATCCATTATCAAGTTCTCAATTTGATCCCTTCAGTCGTCAAACCAAGATCCAATCAACAACTTATAACTCTGGTCACTTTGAAAGAAGTGAAATCATCCTTGGACAGTCTGGCCCCTGATAAAGCTCCAGGGCCTGACGGATTTACAACCCGTTTCCTTCAAGTTTGTTGGCCAATCATAAAGCATGATCTGCATAAAATGGTGTTCAAATCACAAAAATGCCACAAGATTGGGGGAAGCACTAATTCTACGTTCTTAGCTTTAATTCCTAAAGAAAAAGGAGCCTCATCCTTTGACAGACTTCGTCTAATTTCCTTGTGCAATATTGGCTACAAAATTATCACAAAAGTAATCGCCAATCGACTCAAGGGTATGCTCCCAACAATCATTCCAGAGAACCAAGGAAGCTTCATCAAAGGAAGGCACATAACTGACAATATAATTTTAGTCCAAGAAGCGATCCACTCAAGCATGCAACGGGGTGAAAAAGGTATGATTGTGAAGCTAGATCTAGCAAATTCTTTTGACAGAGTAAGGCATGATTTTTTTTTCCAGGTAATGCAAAAATATGGCTTCAATGCTTCTTTCATCAAATGGATTAAGGCTTGTATCGGGACTCCTTGAATTGCTCCGTTAGTCAATGGTCGAGCAACAAAATTCTTTTAGGCATCTAGGGGGATCAAACAGGGATGCTTGTTGTCCCCCCTGCTCCATGCCATTCAAGCCTCAGTGCTAATCTTTCAACTAGAACACTGTCGCTCCCAACAGGAATTAATGGGCATAAAAATTGCAAGAGGGGTCAAAGATATAAACCATGCTCAATTTGTTGATGATACACTCCTCTTGGGAGGGGCTAGTACCATCATAGCTCGTAAATTCAACACACTCCTTTGGGAGGGGGCTAGTACCATCATAGCTCACAAATTCAAGAAACAGCTAGATCTTTACAAGGAAGCTTCAGGGAGCCAAATAAATTATAGGAAGAGTAAAATATTAAAGTGGAACTGCAATAAGGGGAAATGGCAGGAAATATCTAGAATCTTGGAGATGGAAGGGTAAACTCAATGGGAGTCATTCAAATACTTAGGAGTCCCCATCTTCAAATCCAATCCCAATTCTTCTCACTGGTCTCCTGTAATTAACAAAATAAAAACCAGAATCCAAACGTGGGCGGGCTCCTAGTTAAACTTGGCAGGGAAATTAGTTATCCTTAAATCGGTGTTGGCCAGTATTCCAATATATCAAAGCTCCATCCTGTTAGCTCCCTCTGGATTCATAAGCCAAATCGAGTCACTTGTAAGAATATTTCCCTGGAAAGGTGGCAATCATAATGAAAACAAATTGCCTCTAGTTAGTTGGGGGAAAGTAACAAAGCCATACACAGAAGGCGGTCTTCAGATAAGAGACCTGAGATACCAAAATATGGCACTAGGGGCCAAAATTCTCTAGAACCTGGTCTCTGGAAAACTCACCTAGAGCAAGAATGCCCTGTGGAAGAAGATATTATTCAGGCACTAGAAGGAAGTGTCTAAATACAACCCCTAAAGTCTCAAAAGGATCACCAATATTCACAATCTGTCAAAAAGCCTCTGGGTGCTTCAATCCCCATCTAACTTGGATACCAAGAAACAAAGAAAACATTCTAATATGGGAGGACTCGATCTTGGGAGAGCCTCCTTTAGATTCCATCCCATGCACCAACAATTTAAAAAACTTCCTCCACGCTCAACATTTAAAAACGATTTGGGATATTTCAAAGTGGCATTCGAATGCAAACAAAAGATGGAAAGATTGGAATTTGCCGAGAAGTCCAAGCCACCTACACAATGAAGAAAGACGATTACTCACGTTACTCCAGGGGAAATCACCGATCGCTGCAAATAAGAAAGACCTAAGGGGATGGGGACAACAGTCCGACTCTTACACAATTTCAGACGGTTACAAGCTCGCCAAAGAAAATCCGTACGCGCCCCCCAATCTGGCCCTGTGGAAAGAAGTTTGGAGATACAAATCCATCCCGAAAATCGACATGTTCATATGGACACTAGCGCACAACGCCATTCTCACTGGAGATAAACTCAAAAGAAAGGGATGGGAATGTCTCACACATTGTTCTTCAAGGCTTCAAATGAGGGAAACCATGGCACATATATTATTTAACTGCTCATTTGCTCGGGAGGTATGGTATCTGGAGTTAACTCCTTGGACAACTCAAGTCACTCTCCCGAATGAGATACCCAACCTTCTTCTAAACTAGCAAGCGCTATGCCCCTTCTCCCTCACGAAGAAAGACCAACTAAAAAGATGTTGGGCTACCTTCCCAAGTTTATTTGTTGGAAAATATGGTTAGAACGCAACGCCCGAGTCTTCAAAGGGAAAGCTTCCAGAGAGGGCCAAGTGAGTGCAAAAGCTAAAGAAATCATGGTGGATTTTTTTTCATCCATCCATTTGCCAACAAATAAAGGTAAGTTAACTCCTAACGAGGAAGAATGGTTGTCAAGACTTATCCCAGGTACTTTGAAAGTATCAACTGCTTCTCAACCCTCTACATTCGAGTGGGAAATTAGTTTGGACCCTTCAACCTTCACAATATGGCGCAAAACCCTTCAAAGGCATAGTCTTTTATTTGACAGAGCTTCTAAAGGAAACCCCATGAGGTTGGTGGGGGAGGGGTGATTATTGATCTCGAGGAAACAAAGGTACTATCTTATTCCTGGGGAATCGACAAGGACACAAATAACATAGTTGAATCTTTAGCCCTCTGGCAAGGATTATCTCAAGCCCAAATCAAGAACATCACTGACCTTAATGTTTCTTTGGAGACTCTCAGATCATTATTCAATCCCTCCTTCTAGAACCTACTGCATATGAGGCTCAGGAAAATTCTTCACAAAATTAAACTCCTTATGTCCACTTTCCATTATATCCATCTATTCCACATTCTGCAGGAATTAAATGGCTTAAGAAGATAAAGAGGCTAACAAAGAAGTACTGCTAAGGAAAGGAGTTCTATTACTAGACGAAACCGAGGGTTTTGATAAACTACCTTAAACATGTGAATGAGAGCTAATCCTGAAGTCATAGTTGAGACTACCCAATGAAGATTGATTGTAATTGTGCCAACAATTTTCTCTCGTTGTTTTCTTAATATATCTCATACCCGTTCTTGTTAAAAAAAAGATAAGACTAAGGCCATGATTTATTAAATCCAATAAATCACTTATGATACTTTCAGATATGACAACAAAAACTAGGAGGAAGCTTAATTTCACAAAATCTTGGAATTGATATTCACCTCACAAGCTCAACTAGAATTATAGATTGAGAAAAGGATTATTGCAGATGGAAAGCTTATTATGGGATTTCAGCACAATTGTAATTCATCCCATCTTTGGATTTGGGATAAGAAGAAAATCCTCTTTGAGACTCTCATTACACTTTTTATTATTTATGGATGCGGGAAGTATGGGGTTTATAGTATCTCTTGTGAATCATGGAGAATGGAGCAAATACAAAATAATTTTTATAACCTATAATCTCAAAATTAAAGGAAATAATGCCTCATCCCATCCCTCCTCTTAGAAACAAGCCTCTTCTCCATTGAGAGCACACTATGACTAGATACTTAATGGCTAAGAACAAGTTAAACAACATGGAAGACAATAGGCTTCCTAAAAATTACTTCAAAATCGATTCAGAACCACCATCCACTAGTTTAGGATGCATAAAGTGATGCCCAAATTTACAACTATTGGGGAATCATGGAAGACACCATAAATTGTAGAATAAATATACTATTAAAAATATCATCAAATCAAAATTTAAGGAGAAATGCAGATAAAGAGCTAGAAGAAAGTTAAGTTATTATAAAGATGTAAACAACCCTAATCTAGAAGATCAAAATTACTCAATCGGTTTTATTAGTAAAGAAAAAAATAAGCATTGCTAAGATAAGAACAGATTCTCAAGAGCTCCATATGAAATTCAATGCTTTGTTCAATTCCTAAAACGCCATGGGATTAAAGAGCATGTCACCTTTGTGACACTAATAAGGCTGAAGATGAAAACACTTTCTCTTATAATGTCCAAAATTTACACAAATTAGATCTCATTTTCAAAATATTTGTCACATCAACCAACCTTCCAACCTCCTTAACTCAACAAACTATGGTGATCTTGAAAGTTTGACAGTTGAAGATGAACAATTTAAAGATCATTAGTAATACCATTTATAGTCCTGGATAGATTACTGGCCTTAGTGATCTAATCATCATCATCATCATAAATTAACTAATTTATAGATTTACATAAAATTATTGAAAAAAAACTCTATTACTAAATGTTGTTAATAATTGTGATAACCCATAAAACATTCTCAAGGTATGTGGATTTTATTATATCCTTAAATATGGGATTAATGATGATGATGGTGATGATTAACATCCACTAAGACCTAATTGGTCTATCAGACCTTAAGAGGGTAAGTGATTACTTGTGATTCTTTAGAATTTTGCTTCTGTGCTCGAAAAGCATTTCTCATTTTATCATCAATTATTATACTTGTCTACATGCACGTGGTATTGTAATTAGTTTTAAGTTGTGGATTTAGGTTAAATTAATTTGAGATATATTAGTTTGTAAATTATAAATAAAAAAAAGTTTATTAAAATTTAATAAAATTTAAATATTAAATTGATTATTTTGAAAATTAAAAAATTATTTTTAAATTTGTAAAATGTAAATTTCTATTATTTTTTGTTAATTAAAGTGTATAAATTAAGTATATAGGGGTTTCCACATTGCAAGATATTAGATATTATTTTTGGGATTAACTGTGTAGTGTAAGTCATTAATCCATGACCCATATTCATGAATATTAGTCGCATCAATAATTCTCATGATTTGAATAGTCCAATTAGCACTCATTACAGGTGGGATTGAAACCAACGAAATGAATGACATAGCATCAAGCATTAAAAATAAAATTATTAAAAAAAAATCCTATTGCTAAATGTGATTATCCATAAAACATTAGGTACATGGATTTTATTATATCTTTGAACATGGGATTAGTACCTTGCAAATACTTCTAGTGTTGTCATCAATTATTATTCTTGCCGACATTTTGGTGATATTTTAATTAGTTTTAAGTCATGGATTTAGGTTAAACTAATTTGATATCGTATACTCTAAACGTTCGACTTTTTGGAGTTTTTAGGGGCATATTTTCCGATCAATTTTTATTGAAATCCGGCCAAAAATTGTTGGAACTTCATATTTGAGTGATAGAATCTGTATGAGTGCCCTAAGAGTTTTTTAAGATGATGAATCCATTTATGCATTCAAAAATGCAATTTAAACAATAGAAAATGATGATTTCACCAAGATCTATTTTGCCAGATTCAGTTGAAAAAATCCAAAAAATCAAATGTTTAGGCAAAGCCATTTGACATAGATTAGTTTGTAAATTAAAAAAAAATAAAGTTTATTAAAATTTAGTAAAATTTAAATATTAAATTGATTATTTTGAAAATAAAAAAATTATTTTTAAATTTGTAAAATGTAAATTTCTATTAATTTTTGTTAGTTAATGTGTATAAATTAAATATATAGGGGCTTCCCCACTGCAAGATATTAGATATTATTTTCGGGATTAACTGTGTAGTGTAAGTCATTAATCTATGACCCATATTCATGAGTATTAGTCGCACCAATAATTCTCATGATTTGAATAGTCCACTTAGCACTCATTACATCGGGTGATGCTCACAGGGGTGAAGAAGTGGGATTGAAACCAACGAAATGAATCGCATAGCATCAAGCATTAAAACTAAAAATTATTAAAAAAAAATCCTATTGCTAAATGTGATTATCCATAAAACATTAGGTACGTGGATTTTATTATATCTTTGAACATGAGATTAGTACCTTGCAAATACTTCTAGTTTTGTCATCAATTATTATTCTCGTCGACATTTTGGTGATATTTTAATTAGTTTTAAGGATTAGTACCTTGCAAATACTTCTAGTTTTGTCATCAATTATTATTCTCATTGACATTTTGGTGATATTTTAATTAGTTTTAAGTCATGGATTTAGGTTAAACTAATTTGATATCGTATACTCTAATTTGAATCTGTATGAGTGCCCTAAATTTTTTTTAGGATGATGAATCCATTTATGCATTCAAAAATGTAATTTAAACAATAGAAAATGATGATTTCACCAAGATCTATTTTGCCGAATTCAATTAAAAAAGTCCAAAAAATCAAATATTTAGGCTAAGTCATTTGACATAGATTAATTTGTAAATTAAAAAAAAAAAAAAAATCTTAAAATTTAATAAAATTTAAATATAAAATTGATTATTTTAAAAATTAAAAAAATATTTTTAAATTTATAAAATGTAAATTTCTATTAGTTGATGTGTATAAATTTATAGATTTACATAAACTTATTATAAATAAAATCCTATTGCGAAATGTTTTGAAAGTTAATATGATCATCCATAAAACAATC
>SNQJ01S0111793.1:2923-24845 GCA_010110895.2 Picea sitchensis | reverse complement strand
TATGTAAATCTATAAATTAGTTAATTTATGATGATGATGATGATTAACGTCCACTAAGACCGAATTGGTCTATCGGACCTTAAGAGAGTAACTGATTACTTTTGATTCTTTAGAATTTTGTTTCTGTGCTCGAAAAGCATTCAGAGAAGCTTTCCAAGATCACCATAGTTTTGTTGAGTTGAGAGGTTAGGAAGGTTGGTAGTGTGACAAATATTTTGAAAATGAGATCTAATTTGTGTATAGGTTGGACAATCTAAGAGAAAGTGTTTTTCATCTTCAACCTTATTAGTGTCACAAAGGTGACACGCTCTTTCATCCCATGGCGTTTTAGGAATTGACCAACGCCCAGTTTCACTATGGAGCTCGTGAGAATTTGTTCTTATCTTAGCAATGCTTATTTTTTTCTTTACACTCGTCAAAACCGATAGATAATTTTGATCTTCTAGATTAGGGTTGTTTACATCCTTATAATACCTTAACTTTTTTTTTTTCTTCTAACTCTTTATCACACCACATTTTCTCCTTAAATTTTGATTTGATGATATTTTTAATAGTATATTTATTCTACAAAATGGTGTCTTCCATGATTCCCCAATAGTTTAGCCAAGACTAGGCATCTTTATGCCATCCTCACTTGAGTCGATGGTGGTTATGAATCGATTTTGAAGTAATTTTAGGAAGCCTATTGTCTTCCATGTTGTTTAACTTGTTCTTATACATTAGGTATCTAGTCATAAGTGTGCTCTCAATGGGGGAGAGGCTTGTTTCTAAGAGGAGGATGGGATAGGGTGTATTTCCTTTAATTTTGAGATTATAGGTTATAAAATTCTTTTGTATTTTCTCTTCTCCATGATTCACAAGAGATACTACAGCCCCAGACTTCACATCCATAAAGAATAACAAGTGTAATGAGAGTCTCAAAGAGGATTTTCTTCTTATCCCAAATCCAAAGATCGGATGAATTACAATTATTTTCAATCCCATAATAAGCTTTCCATCCTGCAATAATCCTTTTCTCAATGCTATAATTCTAGTTGAGCTTGTGGTGAATATCAATTCCAAGATATTTGTATGAAGTCGCTTCCTCCAAGTTTTTGTTGTCATATACGAAGGTATCATAAGTGATTTTATTGGATTTAATAATCATGGCCTTAGTCTTATCTTTTTTTTTAACAAGAACGGGTATGAGATATATTATGAAAACAACAGAAAATTGTTGGCACAATTACAATCAGTCTTCATTAGGTAGTCTCAACTATGACTTCAGGATTAGCTCTCATTCACATGTTTAAGGTAGTTTATCAAAACCCTCGGTTCCGTCTAGTAATAGAACTCCTTTGCTTAGCAGTACTGCTTTGTTAGCTTATTTATCTGCTTCACCATTTAATTCCCGCAAAATATGGAATAGATGGATAGAATGGAAAGTGGACATAAGGAGTTTAATTTTCTAAAGAATTTGTCTGAGCCTCATATGTCTGGTAAGGTTCTTAGAAGAGAGGGATTGAATAATGATACGAGACTCTCCAAAAACATTGAGGTCTGTGATGTTCATGATTTGGGCTTGAGATAAGCCTTGCCAGAGGGATAAAGCTTCAGCTATGTTATTTGTGTCCTTGTTGATTCCCCAGGAATACGATAGTACCTTTGTTTCCTCGGGATCAATAATCACCCCTCCCCCGCCAGCCTCATTGGGGTTTCCTTTAGAAGCTCTGTCAAATAAAAGACTATGCCTTTGAAGGGTTTTGTGCCATATTGTAAAGGTTGAAGGGTCCAACCTAATTTCCCACTCGAATGTAGAGGGTTGAGAAGCAGTTGATACTTTCAAAGTACTTGGGATAAGGCGTGACAACCATTCTTCCTCGTTAGGAGTTAAATTGCCTTTATTTGTTGGCAAATGGATGGATGACAAAAATTCCACCATCATTGCTTTAGCTTTTGCACTCACTTGGCCCTCTCTGGAAGCTTTCCCTTTGAAGACTCGGGCATTGCATTCTAACCAAATTTTCCAGCAAATAAACTTGGGAAGGTAGCCCAACATCTTTTTAGTTGGTCTTTCTTTGTGACGGAGAATGGGCATAAATTCTTCCAGTTGAGAAGAAGGTTGGGTATCTCATTTGGGAGAGTGACTTGAGTTGTCCAAGGAGTTAACGCCATATACCATACCTCCCGAGCGAATGAGCAGTTCAATAATATATGTGCCACGGTTTCCTCATTTGAGACACAGAAGGGACAATGTGTGGGGCCTTCCCATCCCTTTCTTTTGAGTTTATCTCCAGTGAGAATGGCGTTATGCGCTAACATCCAGATGAACATGTTGATTTTCGGGATGGATTTGTATCTCCAGACTTCTTTCCACAGGGCCAAATTGGGGGGCACGTACGGATTTTCTTTGGCAAGCTTGTAACCCTCTGAAACTGTGTAAGAGTCGGATTGTTGTCCCCATCCCCTTCGGTCTTTCTTATTTGCAGCGATCGCTGGTTTCCCCTGGAGTAACATGAGTAATCTTCTTTCTTCATTGTGCAAGTGGCTTGGACTTCTCGACATATTCCAATCTTTCCATCTTTTGTTTGCATCCAAATGCCACTTTGAAATGTCCAAAATCGTTTTTAATTGTTGGGCGTGGAGGAAGTTTTTTAAATTGTTGGTGCACGGGATGGAATCTAAAGGAGTCTCTCCCAAGATCGAGTCCTCCCATATTAGAATGTTTTCTTTGTTTCTTGGTATCCAAGTTAGATGGGGATTGAAGCACCTGGAGGCTTTTTGTCAGATTGTGAATATTGGCGATCCTTTTGAGACTTTAGGGGTTGTATTTAGACACTTCCTTCTAGTGCCTGAATAATATTTCTTCCACAGGGCGTTCTTGCTCCATGTGAGTTTTCCAGAGACCAGGTTCCATAGAAGTTTGGTCTGCCATATTTTGGTATCTCAGGTCTCTTATTTGAAGACCGCCTTTTGTGTATGGCTTTGTTACTTTCCCCCAACTGACTAGAGGCAATTTGTTTTCATTCTGATTGCCTCCTTTCTAGAGAAATCTTCTTAAAAGAGACTCGATTTGGCTTATGCATCCAGATGGAGCTAATAGAATGGAGCTTTGATATATTGGAATACTGGCCAACACCGATTTAAGGAGAACTAACCTCCCTGCCAAGTTTAACCAGGAGGCCCACCTTGCTTGAATTCTGGTTTTTATTTTGTCAATTACAGGAGACCAGTGAGAAGATTTGGGCTTGGATTTGAAGATGGGGACTCCTAAGTATTTGAATGACTCCCATTGAGTTTCCCCTTCCAGCTCCAGTATTCTAGATATTTCCACCATTTCCTTTGGCTTGCAGTTCCACCCAAATATTTTACTCTTCCTATAATTTATTTGGCTCCCCGAAGCTTCCTTGTATAGATCTAGTTGTTGCTTGAATTTACGAGCTATGATGGTACTAGCCCCTCCCAAGAGGAGTGTATCATCAACAAATTGAGCATGGTTTATATCTTTGACCCCTCTTGCAATTTTTATGCCCATTAATTCCTGTTGGGAGCGACAGTGTTCTAGTTGAAAGNTGAATTTACGAGCTATGATGGTACTAGCCCCTCCCAAGAGGAGTGTATCATCAACAAATTGAGCATGGTTTATATCTTTGACCCCTCTTGCAATTTTTATGCCCATTAATTCCTGTTGGGAGCGACAGTGTTCTAGTTGAAAGCTTAGCACTGAGGCTTGAATGGCATAGAGCAAGGGGGACAATGGGAATCCCTGTCTGATCCCCCTATATGCCTGAAAGAATTTTTTTGCACAACCATTGACTAACAGAGCAATCTAAGGAGTCCCGATACAAGCCTTAATCCATTTGATGAAAGAAGCATTGAAGCCATATTTTTGCATTACCTGAAACAAAAAATCATGCCTTACTCTGTCAAAAGCATTTGCTAGATCTAGTTTCACAATCATACCTTTTTCACCCCGTTGCATGCTTGAGTGGATCGCTTCTTGGACCAGAATTATATTGTCAGTTATGTGCCTTCCTTTGATGAAGCCTCCTTGGTTCTCTGGAATGATTGTTGGGAGCATACCCTTGAGTCGATTGGCGATTAATTTTGTGATAATTTTGTAGCCAATATTGCACAAGGAAATTGGACGAAGTCTGTCAAAGGATGAGGATCCTTTTTCTTTAGGAATTAAAGCTAAGAATGTAGAATTAGTGTTGCCCCCAATATTGTGGCATTTTTGTGATTTTAACACCATTTTATGCAGATCATGCTTTATGATTGGCCAACAGACTTGAAGGAAACGGGTTGTAAATCCGTCAGGCCATGGAGCTTTATCAGGGGCCAAACTGTCCAATGATGATTTCACTTCTTTCAAAGTGACCGGAGTTATAAGTTGTTGATTGGATCTTGGTTTGATGACTGAAGGGATCAAATTGAGAACTTGATGATGGATTTCGGTGGAAGTATCCTCAGTGTAAATCCCTTTGAAGTGGAGGTGAGCAGCTTGCCTGATTCCTTCAAAGTCATGGACAATCCTATTCTGAAATTGAATTTCCTTGACAGAGTTGTAATTTTTTTTGGATTTTGCTTGCTTATGAAGGAAGCTTGTATTTTTATCTCTAGCTTTTAGCCAAAGACTTCGAGATTTTTGTCGCCGATATTCTTCTTCCTCCCTATAGGCTGTATGGAGCTTTCTATGAAGGTCTTTTTCTGTTTCCAGCATGTGTGGGCTGATATTTCTTTCTTCCAAGTGTTGTTGAGCTTCCATTCTTTGGGCTGATGGGGATTTCAAAGATTTTGCCCATATTTTGAGAGCCCTCTTCAGCCTTCGGAGCTTTTCTTCCCACACAAAAAAGGGTGAACCTGAAACTGGATCCTTCCAAACTCCGGTGACTAGCTCAAAAAACTCCTCATGATGAATCCAGGTTGGGCTGAATCTAAAAGGAATCGGGCCCAGGGGGGAGTCTTTGGTGATTTCTAGACTTATTGTCTTATGGTCAGAGGCACTGAAAGGAAGGATATTAGACTCAGCGTTGAGGCCTAAAAGGAGAAAAGAGCTTTGGACCAGGAATCTGTCCATCCTTGTTGCTATGTGCCCTGGGCCATTTCTTTTATTCGACCAAGTGTATTTGCCTCTAGAAGGTTTTATATCTTCCAGATCCCAATCAAGTATGATATCCTCAACCCATTCTCGGATGGGATCTCTAACAATGGTTCCCCCTTTTTTTTCCCCTTGGGATAAATTGACATTGAGATCCCCGACAATAATTATGTTCTCAATCAGATACATGTCCTCAAGGAGTATAGGAACATAAAGATTAATAATGCTTACCTGGATGCCTGACTCCTTGTGAAGAAGAATGGTGAGGATCCAATGAGTATAATGCTATGTCTTCAATATTTCGAATGTTGAGGAGTTCCACAGGGAGCCAATACCTCCAGAGGCTCCTTTGGCACTAACCGCTACACCTGCTCCGTTTTTCCACAACCTTGCACTAGTTTGGAGAAATTCAAATTCCTCCAGTTTAGTCTCCTGGACTAGTAGTAGATCTGGATTTCAGATTCAGATTAGATCATTCATTGCTTCTTTTTTTCTTTGGCTTCCTAAACCCCTACAGTTCCAGGAGATTATCTTCATTACTTGCTTTTTGGGTTGGAGGTCATCCTATGAAAAGGTTTCCCTTGATTCCTTGTGTTTCTTGGGTTTAACATTGTTTCCAGAGTTGGTTGAGATCCTTAGAGTTTGTCTTTGTATGTCTCCCCTTATCTTCTTTCCTTTTCCATTTTCCTTCCTCTGGTAGCTAGTTTCGAGGGGTTCTGAGATAAACCAATATCTACTTCCCCCTCAGCTTCTTCCGATGTCTCTTCCTCTATCTCTAATATTTGGGATTCAGGGATTTCTCCTAGTTCTAGCTGCGGAGGAGTTTCTTTATTTTCCTGGCTTGTCGCTTATGATTTGTCTTGCTTTTCTACAGTATTTTCATTGCTTATTGGTTCATTCTCTTGATTCCCAAGTATTGCAAAACTATTTTCCATATCATTTTGTCCTTTTTGGTTTTCCTTTACCTTTTTGGAGTTAGGGTTGGGGTTTTCCTTAGGTCTCTTCGCTTGCTACCATCCTTCTCCTGATTCTTTCTCTTTCTACATGGTTTGGATTTTTGGGCATTGTTTTTAGAAATGTCTGTATTCATGACATCTATGACACTTGAACGACAACTGCTCGTAGTCCAATTTTTGGTAGTGTTGCCATTCCCCGACAGTTAGCTTGATTGCTTCAGGAAGACCCGCTTCTAGATCAACTTCTACGTAAATCTGGGCACACAAGTATTGACCTTTTGGATCCGCTTTGTCTATGAAATTTCCCAGTTTGTTGCCTATAGTTTGTAGAGAGGAGGGGTTCCAATAATGGATCGGCAGGTTGGGTAGGCGTACCCAGACCGAGACCGCCTTTGTCACATCCACTTTGGAGTAGAAATCAGGTGTTCAACGATTTAAGTAGAGCCCTTGTGGTCCCATGAAATAAGGCCCACTCCTAAAGATCAGATCTCAATCTTCTTTGGATATGAATTCGAACAAGACGAAGCCTCTTCCGACTGCATAGTTGGTAACGTTATTAGATATCAATGACCTCCAATTTTTTTGAATCTAGTTCTCAGTTGTTCGTGGAGATGGTTAAAGCCCTATGAACTGTCTGACTAGAGCCTGGTCTGCTAGAGAAACGACCACGCTCATGGGTTGGACTAGGGGTAAATCGATTATTGGGACTTCATCTAGTTTTTTAACAAACTTTGGCACAACTCCTCCTTCTTTCTTCTATCCTTGGGCGAGCAACAACCTTCTGAAGGTTGCTTCATCGATGAAGGGCATGAGGGGAGGCATCTACTCCCCGCCTCCAACATGGCTCATCTAATCGTCTGCCTCAGGAGGAATGCGGCTCCTTGGGCAGATCGGACCTCAAAATCGACCCCTTGGGTGGATCAAGCCTCAGAAACGGCTTAGTGGGGCTGGTGCGCAGCGCACCAGAGGGGGGAAGCCCTGAGGGCAGACTCAGGGAGGCACTCCGCTCTCAGGCGCGTTAACACAATACCTAAGGACATAAAAGGTTACCAAGCTGAAATATTAAAAATTCAAAAGGTGGTGAGCTTGGCTCAGAACGATTAATCAGGCAACGAGCATCGACCATGTTCGGGTTCGAGCCTGAGACCTGACCATCGTTACATGACTGACCTTACTACTACATTGAACCCACGACCTTAAAAGGTGGTGAGCTTGGCTCAAAACGGTTAATCAGGCAACGAGCAACGACCATGTTTGGGTTCGATCCCGAGACCTGACCGTCGTTACATGACCGACCTTACCACCACGCCGCACCCACGACCTTCATGACCTTAGTCTTATCACTATTAATAGTCATACCCATATTGGAGCAAAAATCTATGAGGATTCTTAGTTTGTTTTCAAGATCATGGGGACTCCTTACCATAAGAACGATATCATCAGCATAAAGAAGAAGATTGATGACTATTCCGGTGAGAGTAGGGCTGACACAACCTGCCTTTTCCAAACAGTCTTCTAACTTGTCAATGTATATGGAAAAAATGGTAGGGGACAAGGGACAACCTTGTTTGACTCCAATATTGCAGTTAATTTCTTTCGACCAACCCTCATTGTTTTTAAACTTAGCAATAACGTTCTCATGCATCCTTATTGCAGCAGCCCTCAACTCAAGAGGCACTTTTATCTCTTCCAACCTATTCCAAAGGTTTTTCCTAGGAACCACGTCAAAATCTTTTCTAAAGTCAACAAAACAACAAAAAAGATTGGTTTTAGCATTGCGGAACTCCTCTACAATGATCCTAAAGGTAACAAGATGGTCCACAATTGACTGATATCTCCTAAACCCTGTCTGGCCTTTAGCTCTTTTACCGTGACTTTCTAGCCAAAGGCTAATCTTCTTTTCCAAAATAATTCCACAAAGCTTTGCTAAAATTAGGCTAATCATAATGGTCCTATAATTAGAGGGAATGTTTCTATCCCCATTTTTAAAAATAGGAACAATAAGGATTTGTGTACAGGGTTTAGGGAAGCCTTGCTTGACTGCTAAATTAAAGAGCTTGTGTATGTGAGGGATAATGATAGGCCCTCCGATTTTACAAATTCCAGCTTGGTAGCCTTCAATGTCTTTAGCTTTCCCATTTGCAAGTCGCTTAACCCCGAACTCTATGTCATCTAAAGAAAAAACTGCATCCTATGTAGGGACAATAGGAATGGTGTCCATGGCATTAAGGAACTCGTAAATACTTTTAAGGTAGGAATTCTAGTCCCTTAAGGGAATCATATTATTTTCTTTAGTATTGCGGTTTAGAATTTGGCTCTAGAACTTCTTAGGATCCAACTTAGATAATTGTGAAAGATGCTCTTGCCTTTTATTAATATAGTACCTTTTTTTCCTTTTAATTAGGGATTTGTATGTATTGATCTTATCGAGTTTTAAGGACTCATTAGAAGCATCCCTAATGGATTTCCTAGAAATTTTACATTCTTTATCATACCAAGGGTTGGTCGTTCTATTATTCTTTTTACAGGACACCTCGAAAGAGAACTTGTTAATAGAAGTGGAAAGGGTAGTTGTAAAATTATGATAGAGTTCTTCAATGTTGTCCTTATAAGTTAGGAGATGTAATTTACTATTTAAATCCTTTAAGAAAAGGTCAACTTTACTTTTGTCAAAGCGCAATTGTCTTTGATTATCATAATTCTCTTCAATGGCGCTCTTGTTCAAGGAAAAGTTTAGAGTTAGGGTAAAGGTTTATGATCAAAGTCAGGTTCATGGTCATTTAAAAGGTTAAAATTGTTATTTGGTTGGAAACGGGGATATCAGATATCACATAATCTACGACACTACTACCTATCCCATGAATACAAGTCATCTGGTTGGTGTTTAGCCACTTCATTACTCCATTGCAAATTATTATGTCTTGAGAGTTGTAGAGCTTCACCAACTCGATACCAAACAAATTCTCAATTAGGTCTTCAGAGCTTCTTTTGTAGCTATTAGATCAAACAAAGTCCTCATCTAGCCTTATACATATTAATTAATAAAAAATAATAAAAAATAATAGAAATTTACATTTTACAAATTTAAAAATATTTTTTTAACTTTCAAAATAATCTTTTTAATATTTTAATTTTACTAAATTTTACCAAAATTTATTTTTCTTTTTAAAATTTACAAACTAATCTATGTTAAATTAGTTTAACCTAAATTCGTGACTTAAAACTGATTACAATATCATTGATCTGGATTTATGAGTGGGACGAAATGAAAGCAGAGATATTACAATGAAACACACAGAAATATTTCCAGAAACATAGAACTACAATAATACATGAATTCTATTAATGAAATAAATGTAAAGAGACTGTAAAAATACAGAGTGAAAGACTCGCTAGAATGGTGGCAGCTTATCTCTGAGAAGAGATGTGACGGCTACGCTCATACACAAGAAGATGAGTACAATGAGGATCTGAAAGCCTTTTTACAATAAACATGAATGCCAAAACCCTAGGCATTCAAAAACCTAACACTAGGAGTTGAAGCGCAAAAAGTCATGTGGGCCCCGTTGGGGTAAGTTAGTACATCAACTTCTCGGGGTCGTAACTTTTGCATACGATCTCCATTTTAGGCGTGTGATAGCCCGTTGGAAAGGTATTTTTGAGAACTACACATTATGCCATCAAACTTTAACCTGCACAATAATTTCACTGTGACAAGACCAAAAAATGTTGTTTAGGGCCTCAAAATGACCCTGGAAGTACATAAAGATGTATTGAGATGAAAACTTCCAAAATAGGCCAATTGGACTAGATGGACGGCCACAAATATCCACCTAGATTTTGTGTAGGTCTTGAAGACAACCTCAAAATTTCAGAGACCATAATCACAAAGAAGTGTCCCCATTACAGAGAAACGTGTTGAACTGAAAACTGTCAAGATGAGCCAGTTGGAATTTGGAACAGGTGGGTGGCCATCAATATACAGTTGGATTAGTCCTCCCCCCTTAGGAAGCAATGGTATCCATTGCATTGAGTGCTCGAGGAAGAGGAGAAAGCATTTGTTGAATATGAATCTTGGTGAGTTGTGTGCCTTGCTAGAGAAGTTACGTTGTTTGGTTTGTGGAAGGTTGTCATGAACCTGTTTCTGGCGAGGTTGAATCTGTTCCACCAACCTGTTGTCTTTGGGCTTGACGGGGCATTGTGTAGGCACCATCGTAGGTGAAGAAACAATATCTTATTTCTCTTCTGCAGTCTTCTTCTGCTGGATAGAAGGTGTTGAGGTTACAGTGGTTGCAGTGGCCTTGTGTGCATTCTTTGAATAGATTGTGAAGAGGCTGAATTTTGCAGTATGAGATATTACCTTACGGCACTATTTTGGTGGAACAGTAGTCGAAACTAACTATGGTATCTTGTAGAGTTGACCCCCCATAGTAATAATGACACTATGAGGTTGAGACTCATAAACAACATGATGTTTCCACATATATGGTTGGCCCAAAACAACATCACAGACATCAAGAGGGGAAACATCACATACTACCTCATCCTTGAAGGGTTGGATGTCATAGGAAAAGCGACACTACTGGATGACATGAAGATCTCGTCCCTGTCGAAGACACCCGATGTTGTATGGTTGGGGGTGTGGTGTTGTCAACAACCCCAATTGTTTGACGACCTCAGATGAGGTGAGGTTCTTCTTGCTTCCGCTATCAACAATGAAATGTAACAGGGTCCCCTTCACCCACATCTGTGAATGGAAAAGGCGCTCCCTCTCTTCAGGGTCTGCTAGTTCTTCTAGTTGAATTGTTGCAGTCGCAATAGTAGCAGTTGGATCTACATCGATGAACTGTCTTTTTCATTATTTTCTGGATCATATTCTAAATCAGGGTTCAGCTCCTTGACTTTGATCTCGGACACCAATGACTATTTTGAGCGACATTCATCGGTGTTGTGCCAGGGGATTTTTTGGAAGTCATGCCACTTCCCAATGTCATTCTTCGTATTTCCCTTACCCTTATTTTCCTGTGTCTTGGACTAATTTTCGGGAGGATGTTGGTTAGGGTCGTCTTTATCGTACTTTGGTTGTTTCAGATTTGCAGACTTGAACTCTTGTTTGTTCTGGTGCCCAAATTTCTGCTCAATTTTGACAACATATCTATAGGCAACTCTCAGTGATGAGATTTTTAGGAAATCCATTTCGATTTGGATGTACCTATGCATAGCCCCACGTTATTTCAGAACCAGATGTTGCTCGAAGTCTTTGATACCCAACTTGGTGCGCAAGGTATGGAAAGTATTTGTGAAATTTGACACCGTTTGGCCCCTCTCTTGTCACAGTGTGGTACATCTCATGTATTGGTTTCCGTAGCTATTAACAGGGTAAGATTGTTCCTTGACCGCCTCCACACAAAAATCCCAAGTGGGCTCGGCCCCATATTGATCTGAAAATGAAAAGGCTTGAGTCTCTTTAAAATTGCAAGTGTAAATTGTATGTGCTTGGGTAATAGGATCAAGTTACTAAGACATAAAACTTAATGAGTTTTTACTTAATCATAAGAAGCATAAATAGACATAACAACCATCAAAGTAAACACATTAACACAGCAAAATGATAAAGGAGTTCACCCCTCTCTTGGGCTACATCTCCTGGTCCAGCTTCCAATGGATCATTTTCATTAATTCTCAAAGTGTCAAACTTAGTGCTTTACAATGCTCATAATGAAAAATAGATGGCTTCAATGCCTCCAGAACGTCCAAAAACCCCTAGTTGGGCTTTTCTTGCACCTGGTTTGGCCAAAAGCTGAGTTGGAATCACTTCTTGGAAGTTTCTCCCAATTCTTTGTTGTCTCTGCTTGCCAAAACACACCTGTGTGTGACTAACCTTGCTCGCGGGTGTTTCTCGTGCCAAAAACCTAGCACTGCATGAATTTCGCAAATTGTGGCATTCTGTCGAACAGTTAGGGGACTTAGCACCTTTCTCGATGGAGGTTTTGGTCGCATGGCCCATGTGGCCTAGCATCCACCTTAAATATCATACCCACCAACCTAGCCATTTGAAACCTCTAGTGCATTTTGGTGGTCATATGATAAGATTCTATGTGACCATGAGCTAACCGTTAGAGGGTTTCCACACTTCATTCATATGGCAAGGTCATGTGAACTGTGGTAAGACCAAGGGTTGAAGCTAAGCCCCGACCCGGACTCCGCCCGAACTATACAACACATCAAAGTTAAATATATATGAAATGGTATATGCTTAAGATTCAAATGGCAGGTAGGTTGGTAGCCTAGCCTGCACCAACACGCTGCCACTCCCAGAGGTCATGGGTTCGACCCCCATGGACTCCAACCAAAATTTTACACCACGGAGGGGTGCCACGTGGCACCATACCATTGGTCAACAAACACACCACATGTCAAAACCGGATAGGTCCACCTCATATGCCAATCACCTTGCCACATCAACACTTCTGCCCTATCAGCAATCCACATCACCTTACCACATCAGTTGTACGGTCGTATTGATTGTACGGTCAACTACCACGTGGCCTGTACGGACTGTACAGTCAACAAAAATTTTGCATGTTTGAGGAAATGGACAGAACATGGTATCTCTCACATATGAAATTCTTTTTAACCCATTCAAGTTGTGTTGGGATCGTGAGGACGAGGACTATGCACGAGTCTGTTTTCAAGCAATTCCAAAAACTTTTATTTTTGAGCATATTTTGATCCCTTGGATCACTCCTCCCCATTGGCAAGCTTTTGGACCTCCAAAAGACTACTTTCAGTCAATCTGAAGATGAGGGTATAGTTCCCTCACCTTCCCAACCTCAATCCATTTGGATTTTCTTGGATTTGTGCCTTTAAGACCCACTTGAAGGTATTCCACATTCCCTCATTTTGAAGTTCTCATCCTCCTGTCAAGGATTGTATCCTCATGCAGTTCTGAAAGATATTCTGGCGAGAAATCATCTATGGAAGGAATCTGAACATGCTCTCCTTGATCATCAATCAAAGGAGGCTCATACGATCCCAAATTCTCAACATTAACAACTGCATACATTTTCATATAAGGAGGCAAATCCAAACTGAAGGCATTGTTACCAATCTTTTCAAGAACCTTGAAAGGTCCATATCTAATTGGTTTCAATTTTTTACCTTCTCCTTTAAGCCTCTCTTTGCTAATGTAAATCCAAACTTCATCTCCAACTTGGAAACTGTGTCAACACGATGCTTGTCATGTCTTGTCTTGTACTTGGCTTGGCTCTTTTCCAATTGTTCTTGTACCATTTGATGCACCAACTGAATTTGTTCAATGAACTTCTTTGCTCTATCAATGTCATATTGACCATCAATAGAAATATCATTCCCAAAGATAAAATCTAAAGGAGATTTTGGCAAATAACCAAAACATGCCTCAAATGGAGATGTTTGAGTCGAAGAGTGCTTAGCCCAGTTGTAAGCATGTTGAATGTAGTGTAGGTGCTCATCCCAAAGCTTAGGATGCTTGTTGCAATAACCACAAAGAAGATGTACTATTGTTCTATTCACCACTTTTGTTTGACAATCGGTTTGTGGATGAAAAGTTGTGTTATTTTTCATCTCGGTGTCCATGAGTGCCCATAAGCTTGACCAAAAGTTCCCAATAAATCGAGAATTTCGATTAGAAATAATGGATTTGGGAAACCCAAAATGTACCCAAACATGCTGAAAGAACATTTGTGTCGTTTGTTCAGCTGTAACCTGCTTCTTACAAGGAATCAAAATACACATTTTGCTGAAATGGTCAACCACAACATAAAGATAATCATGATTCTTTTTAGACATAGGTAGACCTCCTACAAAGTCCATGGAAATACTTTCCCAAGGACGAGAAGGAACCAGAAGTGGAGTATACAAACCCAACTTCCTATTGCTAGGCTTACTTGTAGCACATAAAGAACATCCTCTTACATATCTTGAAACACTTTCATTCATTTTAGGCCAATAGCAATACCTTTGCAAATTAGCCACCGTCTTGCCTACACCAAAGTGGCCAACAATAAGAGAAGAGTGTGCTTCCCTTATGATGTTGACTCTTTCACCCTATGGAATACATAGCTTGCCAAGATGATACAAAAGCTTATCATGCACATGGTAATCCAATTGTTCAACTTGGTTAGAATGACACAAAGTTGCATAAACCTCTTTAAAATCAAAATCTAAAGCATATTGTTCAACATAGCTCTCATGCATGGTAGAATTATGCTTAAGAATAATTGAAGCACTAATAATAGGCCTAGAAAGCATATCAACAACTTTGCTATAAATGCCTTTCTTACACCTTATAACCAAGTGGAATTGTTGTAGAAAACCCATCCATCTGAAGTGCCTTGCTTGTTGTAGCTTTGTTTGTGATTGTAAGTATTGCAATGGTTCATGATCTGTGTGAATGATAGTTTATTTTCCCAACAAATAATGTTTCCACTTTTTCACACTTTGTACCAATGCATACAACTCCTTATCATAAGTAGGATAGTTAATCACAACACCATTAAAATTTTTATAATGAAAACAAATGTGCTTACCATGTTGCAAAAGGACTACTCCCATTGCATAATTACTTGCATCTGTTTGGATCTCAAATGGTTGTCTCAAATTAGGAAGTGCAAGAACTGGAGCTAAACTAATATTCTCCTTCAATGCATCAAAATATTTTTGTTGCTTGCCTCCCCATTGGAAAACTTGCTTGATGCTTGTCATTGCATGTAATGGAGCTGCAATTGAAGAGAAGTTAGCAATAAACTTTCTCCAATATTGGGCTTCTCCAAAAAAGCTTCTTACCTCTGTCACATTGTTGGGCTTGGGCCAATCCAAAATGACTTTGACCTTGGAAGGATCAATTTTCAGTTCTCCTCCTCCAACAATATGTCCCAAGTAAATAAGTGAAGTCTTTCCAAACTCACATTTGGACATCTTCAAAAACAAATTTTCTTTCTTTAAGACACCCAAAACTTGCTTTACATGCATAACATTCTCTTCATGAGATTTTATAAATATCAAAATGTTATCCAATTATACAATCACACAATCATCAAGAAAAGGCCTTAAAACGTCATTCATGACTCTCATGAATGTAGCAAGAGCATTACAAAGCCCAAATGGCATTACCATCCACTCAAACAAACCTTGCTTTGTTTTGAAAGTTGTCTTCCATGTGTCTCCTTCAGCAATCCTAATATGATGATATCCACTTCTCAAATCCAACTTAGTAAAATACTTAGCATCTTTCAATTGATCAAGCAAATCATCAATTCTAGGAAGAGGATACTGATTCTTTACCATAATCTTGTTCAAGGCTCTAAAATCTACACACATGCACCATGTACCATCTTTCTTTGTCACTAAAACAATTGGTGACCCACATGGCGATGTGCTTGGCATGATGACCCCTTTGTCAAGAAACTCTTGCATTTGTTTTCTAATTTCAACATTCTCCATGACTGACATCCTGTACATACCAATGTTTGGAACAGGACAATATTGTTGCAATTCTATCTCATGTTGGATACCCCTTTTTGAAGGCAATCCTTTTGGTTCTTGAAACATATCATCATATTGGTTAACAACCTCATATAAATCAGATTTCAACTTTGCATCACAACCTTGGAAAGCTTCTTTTTCAACATTGTCTTTGGGTTTGATCATCAAGAGGACACAGTTCTTACTAGCATTGACTAATCTCTTCATTTGTCCAACATTTACAGGTGAAAAATTCAACTTCTTTGTATGTGCTCTAACAATGTACTCAACTCCATTTTAAACCAAATGATATTTGTTCTCATGACAATGAAAGATGGCTCTCCTATCATATAAATATAGGTTTCCCAACACAATACCACAAATATCCAATGGAATAACATCAAGCTCTACCCCATCTATAAAATTTGCAGAGATGGCAAATCTAAGTTTACACCTTCTTGTCACATGAAATTTGGCATTGTCACATATCCATCCTAGAGAGTATGGTTGATGTGGAGTAGTTTCCAATTTTAATTTCTTGACAGTGTCTTCAGATATGAGGTTTGCTTGAGATCCAATATCAAAAAGAGTATCTATCTTGGTATGCTTTGAAAAAACCCTTATGTGGAAAAGCTCTATTCTTTCTTTTTCATGTTGCGTTTCATTGAGGCTACTACTACTTGAAGAACTAGTACTTGCAATAGAATCCTTACCTTGAAAACCCATGGCTGTAATTTTTGTTTCATCACCCGAATCAGAACCTAAATCATGTTGTGTAGTTGTAGCAGTCTTTGGTTTTCCTTTGTTGTTGAACTTTTTGGGTCTTTTTTCAGGATGAAGTTTCCAACAATGGTCTTTGTCAGTGGCGCCATAATTATTTTCAATTAAAGTCGGTTTTAGTCAAGTTATGGCTCGTGTGTCAAAGCATGTGAGGTCAGGTACCGAACAACAAAAGGGTCAAAGTCAGCAAGTGTCCAGTTGGCCCTTGGAGTTGGGAAGGGATGTCAGAGTCAAAACATGTGTAAATAGTACGAGTATGTTCCCAAAGAGTCAGGTCTTGTCAAAAAGGGAGTTTCTACGTGCCCCAGGTCGAGGCAAGATGTTAATAGAAGTCACTTCGACAAGTGCAGTGGCCATCATCGGCTCATTATGAAGGCTGGAAGAATGAAAAATCGCAGTGTTTGTATCACGTATGCCCTGCAGCTCTTATCAGTTGTACTATACACGCGCAGATGTGCTATGGAAAACCTGTAGTTTGTTTCGAAACATCCAGTCACCATGAATCCAGTGTTCCTTGGCAAGATTCCACCTCCCGCCTGCTCTGTTATAAATTGCAGATGTTATGTACGCATTCTATTCGCAAATAAGGCTTATGAGCTGCGTCTAGTTTTCTCTCGCAAGCCCAGATTGAGCAGGATCACTGCCTTGGGCCTGTGCCTAATCAGTCGTGCACAGGATAAATACGAGTTGCACCATGGAAACCTCCCAAAGCATAAGGAAGAGCATGCAAAGAAGTAGAAGCGTTGGGCCTGAGCCCCAAAACTTAACGTTGATCAATGAAGAGTCGAAGGTCAAAGTGTCCTTCGAACAATTCAGGTGCATGGCCTTTTGCACGAAAATTCAAGGATTCAATATAAGACTTTCTGAGCAGTTCACTCTCAGTTTCTATGGATCCTGCGCGGTGATCTCTGATGTCATTTTTCAGGTAACCGAGGAAACTGTGTCAACTGCAATAGAGATACCTCCACACGGTGAGAGATGTTCTAAGGGCAAGCCCTTGGACACACAGTGATATGAATATTTCATCAGACAAGATTGTTCAGATGGAAGGGCGAGGCAGGCGTCCTGAGTAGATACTTGCAGGAACCGTCCCAAAAACTGCTTAGAGTAATTAGGAAATATTTCACCTGTGAAGGGAGGTTCGACAAGATACATTCTCATCACATTAGATTGTTGATGCACTTCACAGGAAGGAGATCATTAAATCTACCCTTTTTCCTGCACAAGAGTCTCCAGGAGATGGAAAGCAGGGCGCAAGCCGAAGTGGATAAATAAAAAAGGAGACTCTCTCATTTCTCGCTTATTAAATTTTTTATAGTGGAAGAATTAAGACGATTGGGGAGCAACCGGGATTCATTCTTGCTCACAGCGGGCATCCCCAAGGATCCAAAAGGAGATCTCTCTTTATCCGCAGAAAAGGTAATGCCACACCGCACGGAGGCTGGAGCAGAAGAGACTGCGCAGGAAGGAAAGATGTCGAAATCCATGTCCCCCCAACAACAAATCCCGAGTCTCGAGTGAACCGCGTGCAAGGTCAGCTGCTGAAGAATTACTTATGCACTCTATTCGGATTGAACCTGTCAAGGGTACGAGTCGAGAAAACTGGAGTGGAACAAGGACGACATATATCGGAGGTGCAGATGTTCGAGGGTTGTCTCAGCAATTGAAGCAGGTGTAGCTCGCCATCGTCGAGGTTTATCAGGAAAACATGGAATTGAGACGATAGCTAACAACAAAGACCCTTGAAGTGTTAGCATCACAAAGCCATGAAGGAAACATGGCATGACTCAAGAGACAGCTCAGACATGCGCAATATATTATCGTAGAGTTGTGCGAAACACAGAGGCCGTTGGAGGAAAGGAAGGCGAAGCATCTCAGAGAATGCAAAATGGCTGGGGAGAAAGTCCGCGCAGAGCTTGCCAGCGCGCAGAAGAAGCATGATTAAATAAATTCATTTTTTGTATTCTCAAACGTGGCGTGGATCTCAACAGTTTTGGAGAAAGTGTTGCCCTCGGGTGGTTTTGTCATTTTGGTAATGACTGCGACAGTCAGCAGTCACGTGCCACGTACGCACCTTAGCAAATGAGCAGGTGGCTGAAATCAGAACCGTTATAGTAGATGGTGAAAATCTGATAGAGCACTTGATCATTCTGATATCATATCAAAGGAAGGCAGCGACGCATCACTCTCCCCCATGACGAGACCTTGTTGATAACCGAACCATGTGGCAAAGACAAGCGGTCACGACGCGACCAAACATAGTTGGTTTCTATTTCTGGAAGGAGGTCATATGAAAGGTCATTGAACAAAAGACGGTCAGTTTCCTAGATTTTAGGGATAATAGCTAGGGAGCAGGGCAACCCAAGCGGCGCTCTTGCCTATATATTTTATCTTTTCAATGTAAGCCATGTTGGTTGGCAAAATTAGTGTAGATAGTGGCTATTGAATCTAGTTTGAATTCAATCGAAATTTAATGCAAAAGTCCTGAAGCTTTGATGAAACGATTCTAATTGTAGCAGTTGGATGTATTGTCTCCTTTCTTTGTGTATGTACTTGTATTCTTTATTCATATCTATTTCTATCTGAATAGGAACGTAATTTCTAACATGGGATTCGCTACGCAGCACCCTGGGATTCGCGCCATTCAGACAAACCATTTTCCTCTAAGTTAACTCTAAATTCATCCTCAGAGGTGCTTCGAGTTACTTCATGTGCTCATATTCCCACCACACACAATGATTTTAAACTAAAGATTGTTTCTCACTTAGCCTTTATCCTCTCAAGTTCAATCACCGAGTCATTTGTTTCTATCGTTTCCTTAAATTGACTCCATAGCCCAAGGTCTTACTCTCTTGCGCCAATAGAACCAAAAAGCCATTATTTAAATGTGTTAAATCTAGCCAACAACTTAAATCCACATCCTATACCGAGACAAATTCTCCCGAGAGAGCCCTCTCTAGGTCCGAAAGGCTAGTTTCGGGCCTCAAATTTGGTTTGTATTTTGCCTCTGTCATTCGTTTCTCAGCTAAACGAAGTTTACGGAGAGCTAACATTCTGGCGCCATTGTCGGGAATGGAATTGAATAATTTTTCCCTGGGAGAACGACTAAAGTTATAGTTTTGACCCCTGAGGGTAACAGAGGGACAAACATATCTATTGGTTGAAACCTTTACCCTGACGACTCCAATCAAAAAGACCAGTAGCACCAAGTAGCGCGGTTCAGGAACCTTGGCTCTGAAGATGATCTATACCAGAGAAAATCATGACCCAAACCCTATAGAGCCTATGTGTGACCCCGAGAAACTTCTGCGCAGGCCTAGAGAGCAAGCGTCAAACCCATTCTATTACCTGGACAGAAGCATGTCCTTGCCCAAAGACGATGCACAAAGCATTAACGACCTCGAGTTTGACAAATTATTTGAGCAAACCTTGTTCAGGTCTAAGTTGGAAACTAGCTTGGCCGAGATAGTCTTCGACCAGAAGAGATTCCAAGCCCTGATACCTAATCATATCCCCCAGATCCCCAACCCTCCTAGATCCATGGCCACCAAATACTCCCCCCTCATTCTGCTAGCCCAACTGCATGATTTTCCCCAAAATTACAGCCAAAGGATTAAGCTCCGCGATGCTGAAGGGAACGTTTCAGCCCAAAGGCATCTGGATTAGTTCAACGATTTCATTGACCTAGAGGAGGTAGACTATGTAGACGCGAAAATGAGGTTGTTTGCATAGAGACTTTCGGGGGAGATGAGGAAATGGTTCAAAGCCCTCTCGGCAGCAATCATTCAAGACTTCGTCGTGTTCAAAACGTCTTTCGTTACTAGATGGGGAGACAAGAAGAACCCCTTGCAGATGTTGACATAGTACAATAATATGAAGACGGCGTCAGAGGAGACGGTAAAAGAATTCTCAGCCCGTTTCATGAGGGTTTATAACTCGATTCATGTAGAATTCCAACCACCCCCTGGGGTTGCGCAGTTGTGATACGCCGACTCCTTCGACAACGATTTTTCCTTGTTGTTGAGAGAAAGAAGATCAACAAATCTAGATGCAATGATGAGAGATGCAGAGATTCAACAGAGGCGATAAGAAACCCCAAGGACACGCACAACCATCGACTTCTCGGTCCTTGGACGACAAGTTCGACTTGATGATGAAGACGATGGAGAAACTGATGGAGAGAATGTCCATGGGAAACAGAGTTGTTGCCTGAGAACAGCATGACCCCTAGCCCAGAAATCAGAACCTCATAAGGGGTCAAGTTCCTCAAATCAGACAGAGGGAGAAGAGAGAGTAGGGCGACCAACAAACAAGGCCTCTGTTCCAAAACAATTACGTGAACGAGGACTTCGATCAGTTGTTAGAAGACCAAATGCATTGTTACGATGACAATAATCCGCGTGTGTTTCTGACAAAGGGAGAACATGAGCGGTACATGAGAGAATGACGATATGATGCTTGAGACGGATGACACGACGTCCCAAGAAACAAAAGAGTTCAGGAAAGGTTATCATAATGCCATCATGCAGTTTCAGAATAAATATAACCTCAGGATAAAAGAGGTGCCTACCAAACCTCGACAGACAAATCCCACAAGGAAACCTTCGGCGAACACCCCTTCCACAAGACGACCGAGGCCAGACAACCCGACCAAGGATGCAACTGAAAAGGCAAATTCAAAGGAGGAAGCCCCAAGGAAAGCGCTAGAAACAAGTCGGGAAGCATGTGGAAAAGAGGTAGAAAAGGTCTATCCTCCTTTTAACTTTGAGCATGAAATGGCCAAAATAAAAATCTCTGTCTCGTTCAATGAAGTTATCAAAAGGGGTGAGTATCAGAGAAGATTATTAAAATGCTAAAAATGGGAGGGACCCCCAATACTTTGAACGTCCAAGACAATCACCCTGCTATTCTGTTTGGTTGGCACATTGAGGAGACAAGTGATACTGAGGATGTCCCCCCGTTCTATGTCAGTCTAAAATTTCATGACATGACCCTACATAATGCCATGCTGGATTCAGGCGCGTCGCACAACCTCATGCCAAAGGTGATCATGGACGAGTTGGGTTTGGACTTCACCAGGCCTTATAAGGACCTTTTTTCCTTTGATTCAAGGAAATTCAAGTGCTTGGGTCTCATTAAAGACTTGGTTGTATCACTGGCCCAAATTCCTTCGAAGAACATGGTTATGGATGTGGTCATGGCAGACATACCCCTTAAGTTTGGCATGTTTCTTTCCAGGTCGTGGGCTGCGAAGTTAAAGGGGAATCTGCAAATGGACATGTCATACACCACCATTCCTATTTTTGGCCAGGATAGACGGTTGTATAGAGAAGTGTTGTTGAAATACATGGTAAGCAGTAAGACGCAGCCAAATAACCATCCTATCTACTTCGTCGACACTGAGGTCGGTTCCTCCATATTCTACAATGACCCGAGCTTTGAAGAGGAAGAACCGACAACCATCATGACAGCCGATGAGGAAACCGTGCGACAAGCAGTAGAGTGCGTCAACCCAAAGAAACGCACGGAAAATGAGATATGGAACATGAGTTTCGATGGCGCTGTCAGTAAGGAAGGTGCAGGGGTCGACGTATGGATATCC
>SNQJ01S0111790.1:49887-65975 GCA_010110895.2 Picea sitchensis | reverse complement strand
CGCTGCCTACCCCCTCTGAGTAGACCTCTTACCACCATCCCTTACTGCAACCACCCCCTGTTGGCATCTGTCTTCCACCCTACCTCTCTCCCTTGCCTGTCACATCTCCTGCTCCCCTCCCACCTTTCGCTACCACACATATGTCCTCCACTCACCTCCGTGTCATATCTATTTTCAATTTTCCCCCTCTTATTTTTCAACACCTGTTCCTCCTCCTCCATGTCACCCCCGTCATAACTTTGTGTCCCCCTTAACCAATCACACCACCCCACAAATTCTTCCTAGGCTCTGTGTCTCCTCCACCTAGCCCTTGTACACCCAATAACCTGTCAGTCTCACCCGTCGCCTTAGCCTCGTCAGCTCTATCCTCATCCATCAGCCTGGTCCTTCACAAAAAGTCCAACATAGCATAGACTACCAAGAAGAGGCTACCACGTCTTCCAAGTGCAAGCGTTGACCCTACCCACTTAGATCCTGTTGAAGTAGTTAATGAAAACAATGATGGTGGGTGAGACATCGTCTCCTTCCATAAATAGAAGACCAGAGAGGGAAAAATCGTGGAAGAAGATTGTCAGTCCAGTCTGACAGAAGACTGCATGGGCAATCTGACCAACGTCTGCATGCGCATCCTAACAAAGAAACTCACCAATGAAAAGCCTTAAAATCATGACATGATCGTGCCTTCAGCAAGGGGAGCGAGTTCTAAGTATTTGTAGGCATTTTTTCCATTTTGTCAGTGTCGATGGTTGAGTTGAGCTCTCGATTGTAAATTTTTAGTAAAGCCCCTAGTTTTTTGGTTATGTTATGTATCTGAGACTTTTGGTTTAATGAAAGTCAGTTTCCTTTCATATATTTGTAGAGGTTGTATTAGAACACTCGGGCCTGGAAGACCCAGTTGAGGATAGTTGTCTTTGTGTGATGTATGTTTGATCACAGTGACACCACCGTCGGTTTTAATCAGTTCCCTGTGTTACTTTCCTTCCAAAACCAAATGAACCAAGCATGGACGATCTAGTCGGGCAGTTATTATTGAATTGTGATGTATGATTGATGTCATTTCATGATAATCTAATTTAGTTCCCTGTAGTTTTGAGCCAAGAAGATCTTGTCTTTTAAGTTTTCTTGTCCTCTGGCTGTTGGAAGACCAGATGTCCACATCAGACCACTTTATATTCTTTAAGATATTCCCCCTACTCACCACTATGCTGCAACTTACTGACTCAAGTTATATCAATACCTCACTTTATTATACATGCCGACCCAACTTTCTGAGTTAAAGCAATATAATCTTGAGACTGCATTCGTTAGACCACCCTTTAAAACTATTCACTGTGACATATAAATAGATGGGTATTGGTCTTACCTCTATATAAATATAGAGGTGACATCCAAAAACCTAACCCTAGGAGATGAAGGGCCAAAAGTCATGTGGGCCCCGCCTGGGTAAGTTAGAACATCAACTTCCCGGAGTCGTAACTTTTGCATATGATCTTTGTTTTAGGAGTATGATAGCCAGTTGGAAAGGTATCATCGAGGAGATTCATTTTGTGGGATCAATCATGCCTTTGGCTATCATTGAGAAGATATACCCCGAAAAACCTTCATTTAGGCCCTCAAAATGGCTCTGGAAGTTAAAACTGCTAAAAATAGTAAATTGCCAAAATTGCCAGAAAACTGCTTTGAGCCAGTTGGAAAAGGTGGGTGGCCACCGATATCCACCTGGATCAATCCTACCTCATTAGGAAGCAATGGTATCCATTGCGTTGATTTCTCCCATTAGATGAGGAAATTTCTGCTGAATTTGGCCCTGGGTGAGCCACTTGCCTTGGTGCAGGAGCTGCCCTACTTTGACAACAAGATAAAGATGGATCCTTTGTTGTCGAGTGCCCTTGACCTGTGTGTCCACAATCTAACCACTGGATACCTTTTGTATGCATTCAGGTTTGAGATCTGTTGGTGTCAATTGTTCTACGACGTCTGAGGTGTCCAATTATGGTGGGAAATAAGGGCGAAGGAGATCCATGTTGAACACTGGGGGAAGGCCAAGGAAAGGAGGAATGTTGAGCTCAAAATAATTATCCCCCATGGCCTTGGTGATGGTTTGCGGCCCATAACAGAGTGGGCGAATATTCCGATGGGGTATTTTAAGCCTTTCTTTTTGCAAGTGTAACCAAACTTTATCATCCACCTGAAACTTATGTGGCACCCGATGTTGATCATGGCACTTCTTGTACTTTTTATTGAAATTTTGTAGGATATCCTGAACCTGTTGGAAAATGTGTTGGATCCACTCAATGAACTTGGTGTCTTTGTCAGCTTCAGTTGGAGCAGGAGATGATTCATTCAAGGTGATTGCAAGGGGAAGTGACACATCTATGGGAACCAATGGTTGGAATCCTAATCCCACCTGAAAGGGGTTGTGGTCAGTTGAGCTATGCAGGGCTCTGTTGTAGCTATGTTGGAGATAGGGAAGGCTCTGATCCCATGTACGAGGGTGCTTTGAATTATACATGCGAAGGATATGCACAATCATTCGATTTAAGACCTTGGTTTGGCCATCTGTCTAGGGGTAGAAGGCCTTGGATTGGGTGAGCTTGGTGTCCAGCAATGACCAGAGGCTAGACCAGAATGTGCTGAGACTGTCCCGATCTGAGACAATGGTTTGTGGGATACCAAAATGTACCCAGACTCGTTCAAAGAAGATATTGGCGGTGTCCTCTGGTGTGATGTTCTTCTTGCAGGCAACCATAATCACCTTCTTAGAAAAGCAATCAACAACCACAAAAACACAGTCATTTCCCTTCTTGGTGGATGGGAGGCTCAACATGTAGTCCATTGAGATGGATTCCCATGGCCTGTCAGGAGTAGGAAGAGGGGTGTAGAGGTCTTGTTTCTTAGTGGTTGGTTTGGAAATAGTGCAGGCAATGCAGGACCTGATATACTCTTTGAACTCATGTCTAAGTTTCGATCAATAGAAATGTTTTTGTAGCATCGCCACTATTGTTTCGACACCGAAGTGTCCTACCACCTGATTGTAGTGGGCTTCCCATATCATCTTCGCTCACTCACTTCATGGAACACAAATATGCCTCATATGACACAACAACGCATCCTAAAGATGGAAATTATCGACAACTGCATTTTCACCCAACATTTGGTAGGTGGTGGTGAAGCCCGGGTCTGTCTCATAGAGTTGGGAGCATCCAGAGGTCTCATGGCCATAGGATTCCAGCACCATGGTGAGTGTCGTGATTGGCGGTCTGCTGAGGAAATCAATTATGCGATTGGTGCTTCCCATTTTATACTTGATGTTGAGGTCGAATTGCTGCAAGTATGTGGACCACTTTTGATGGCGATCATTCTACAATTTTCCTTGTGTCTGCATGAACTGTAATGGATTATGATTAGTGTGGATGATTGTCTGCTTCCCAAGAATGTAATGTCTCCACTAGAGGTAGGCTTTCACAATGGAGTACATTTATTTGTCGTAATTAGGGTACTTACGGACAACATATGATAGTATCTCACTATGATAGGCCACAGGGTGGCCGTGCTGAGTGAGAACGGTGCCCACTGCATAGTATGAAGCATCTGTCTCGATCTCAAAGGGATGCTTCAGGTCTGGTAGTGAAAGTACCGGGGCTGAGCATAAGCATTGCTTCAAATGATCGAACGCTTATTGTTGGGACCGTCCCCACACAAATTTTGCCTTACCACCACCCCTGGTTATTTGGCTGAGGGCCCATGCAATATGGGATAATCCCAACATGAACTTGTGGTAGAAATTGGCAAGGCCCAAGAAGCTCCAAAGAACAGTGACTGTGGTTGGGGCTAGCCAGTCATGGATGACTTATATCTTGGCTAGATCCACATGTATGACATGATGATCAATTATGTAGCCCACGTAATGAACCATGTCCATGTCGAAGGATCATTTTTCCAAGTTGGCATATAGTTTGTGCTGCCGCAACGTGTGTTGAACCTACTGAATATGATGCAAGTGTTTGGACCAAGTCTTGTTGTAAATGAGAATGCATCCAGATACACCACTATAAAAGTATTAGTGAATGGTCACGAGATATTGTCCATCATCCTCATGAAAGTAGCGAGAGAATTTATCAAACCAAAGGGCATAACCAACCATTCAAAAAGGCCTTCCTTTGACTTGAAGATGGTTTTGGATACATCTGTCTGTTCTATCGGGACTTGGTGGTAGCTAGACTTGAAATCAATCTTACTAAAGTATTTGGCCTTGGTGAGTTGATCATGGAGGTCGTTGATTCTGGGAATCAGGTACCGGTTTCTGAATTTTATTTTATTCAGTGCCCGGTAATCAATGCAGAGTCGCCAGGTTCCATCTTTCTTCTATACCAACACGATTAGGCTCCCACAAGGTGATGAGTTGGGATAGATGTTCCCCTTGTGGAGAAGTTTTGGGATCTATCACTTGATCTCCTCATTATCTAACAGAGAGCGACGATAGACTGGCTCATTGGGCAGCGGTGCGTCGGGGGTCAGATCGATTGGGTGCTTGACCTGGCAGTGTAGAGGTACCTCAGTAGGTGAGGAGAAGATATCTGAGTATTTTTCGATGACCTTATATACTTACTTTTTCTGTGTGGAGAGGTTGCCCGTAGAGATGCTGGATGTGGCTATGATCTTTCTCTTATTCTGAGAGAGAATCACGAAGAAGACAAACTTCCCCATCTGAGAGATGACCTTCCTTCGATTCTTAGCAGAGATCAAGTAAATGGCACTAGGTGGGACTACCTCGGGTATCCTGTACAATTTCCTGTTCAAAGTAATAATAACACTACGAGGCCTAGACTCATATGCAACATGATGTTTCCATAAATATTGTTGGCCCAAAAGCACATCACAAACTTTGAGAGGAGAAACATCACACAATACCTCGTCTTTGAAGGGCTTGATGTCGTATGACAATCGACACTGTTGGCTGAGATGAAGATTGCTTCCTTAGTGCAGCCATCCAATGGTGTAGGGTTGTGGGTGAAGTGTTGTCGACAAGGACAATTGCTTGATGACCTCTGCTAAGATGAGGATATTCTGGCTACCACTATCAACGATGAAGTGTAGCAGGGTGCCTTTTACCCACATCTGTGAATGGAAGAGATATTCTCCTTATTCTCGCTCGTCGGGTTCACCAGGCTAGACCTTGATGGTAGCAATGGTGGCACTGGGTTCCTTATCAATGATTTGTCTTCCCCTTTCTGGTTCTATCTCAGAGTCTAAACCCACATCTGATTCAGAGGATTTCACTTCATCCACCAGCGGCTGCTTTGAGCGGCAGTCAACAGTGTTATGCCAAGGGCTCTTATGGAAGTCGCACCACTTCCCGGTATCTTTCTTTGTCTTTCTGGTGTTGTTATTTTCTTTCATATTAGACCGTTTGTCCTGATACGATCCATATTTTCTCTATCCTTTGTTCTATGGGTTGGAGCCACCCTATCTTGAATTTTTTTGTGAGGGTTCCAATGCCCAAATTTCCACATCTTTTGTTTGAGCTTTTGCTCGATTTTGACGACATATTGGTAGGTTGCACCCAAGTATGAGATGTCTAGAAATTCCATTTCAGTCTGGATGTATCTATGCAGAGCGTCATGATACTTGAGCACTAGATGTCGCTCTGAATCTTTGATACCCATCTTGGTGCACAAGGTATGAAAGATATTTATGAAATCTGGTACTGCATGGTCTCTTTCTTGCCACAGTGTGGTCCATTTGGTATACAAGTCATCATAACTTCCTACATGGTAGTATTTTTCCTTAATAGCATCCTCGAAGGATTCCTAGGTGGTCGTGACTATAAATAATGAGGGTTTCTCTGTTTCCTTTTTCTCACAGAAATTTTCCCACCAACCTTTGACATGGGGAACGAATTTGAGGAGTACAAAAGAAATCTTTTCTCTATTCGAAAAGTTATGGACAGAAAAATAACCTTCTAGTAGATTCAACCACTTGTCTACAACATCTGCGTCTATCTGACCTTCAAATATTGGAATATCGAAGTTTATTTTTACCTTTAAGGGGGAGACACCTCCGCTCGAAGAAGATGTGTCTCCTGTTGGTAGTCGCCGAAGTATTTGCGCGAAACTATCCATCATCTCGTTCCTTTGTTGCGTGAGGGTTTCCTCAATCAACCATTTGAAAGGATCTCCTATCCCGTCATATTTATTTTCTCCTGCCATGAGAGGTCGCTTGGGCATGTGAGAGATTTTTTCCTCAAGAGAAACAAGCTTGAGATCCAACTCTTTGTACTCCGACCTCGTAGGGGACATGCATTAAGACGACAAGGAGCAGACCACTTTGATACCACTGATCCAGATTTTATGAGCAGAATGAAATGACTACAGATTATTAACAGGTGCTTAACACAAAATAACAGAGGTACAATAACATTGTTTTTCTATTCAATAAGGAAATAACTTCAAACTGTAAAATGCAGTGGAAACAAGCTTGTTGGAATGGTGGTGGCAAATCAATGAGAAGAGATGTGACGACTGCGCTCATTCGAAAGAAGATGATTACAATGAGGCTCCGAACGCATTTTTACAATAAATAGGAATTTCAAAAACCCTATAAATCCAAAAACCTAACCCTAGGAATTGAAGCGCCAAAAGTCATGTGGGCCCCATCTAGGTAACTTAGTACATCAACTTCCTGGGGTTGTAAATTTTGCATACTATCTCTGTTTCAGGCGTATGGTATCCTGTTGGAATGGTATCGTCAAGGAGATTCATTTTGGGGGATCAATCATGCCTTTGGATATCATTTCGAATCTCGATCCTGAAAAAACTTCGTTTAGGCCCTCAAAATGTCCCTGGAAGTTAAAACTACTAAAAATAGTAAATTGCCAAAATTGCCAAAAAATTGTTTTGAGCCAGTTGGAAAAGGTGGGTGGCCACCGATATCCACTTGGATCAATCCACCCTCCTTAGGAAGCAACGGTATCCATTGTGTTGATTTCCCCCATCAGATGAGGAAATTTCTATTGAATTTGGCCCCGGGTGAGCCACTTGCCTTGCTGCAGGAGTTGCCTTGTTTTGACGACTTGATAAAGCTGGATCCTTTGTTGTCGAGTGCTCTTTATCTGTGTGTATACAATTTGATCATCGGATGCCTATTTTATGCAGTGGGGGTTGAGATCTGTTGGTGTTAGTTTTTCTGCTACGTCTGAGGTGTCCAATAATGGTGGGAAATAAGAGCGAAGGAGATCCACGTTGAACACTGGCTGCAGGCCAAAGAAAGGAGGAATGTTGAGCTCAAAAGCATTATACCCCACAAACTTTTTGATGGTGTATAGACCATAACGGAGTAGTTGAAGATTCCGATGGGGTCCTGTAAAGCGTTCTTTCTGCAAGTGCAACCAAACTTTGTCGTCCACCTGAAACTTATATGGCACCTGATGTTGATCATGGCACTGGTTGTACTTTTCATTGGACTTCTATAGGATATCCTTAACCTATTGGTGGATGTGCTGGATCTGCTCAATGAGCTGGGTGGCTTTGTCAGCTTCAGTTGGAGAAAGAGATGAGTTAGTCATGCTGACCAAAAGGGGAAGTGCAACATCTATGGGACCCAATGGTTGGAATCCCAACCCCACCTGAAAGGGGCTATAGCTAGTTGAGCTATGCAGGGCTCGGTTGTAGATATGTTGGACATAGAGAAGGCTCTCATCCCATGTACGAGGGTGATTTGAATTATACATGCGAAGGATATGCACAATCATTTGATTTACGACCTCGGTTTGGCCATCTGTCTGGGGGTGGAAGGTTGTGGAATGGGTGAGCTTGGTGTCGAGTAGTGACCAGAGGCTCGACCAGAATGTGTTGAGAAATCAAATGTTCTGATCTGAGACAATGGTTTGTGGGATTCCAAAATGTACCCAGACTCATTCAAAAAAGAGCTTGACAGTGACCTCTGCTGTGATGCTCTTCTTGTAGGCAACCAGAATCACCATCTTAGAAAAGTGATCAACAACCACAAAAACACAGTCATTTCCCCGCTTGGTGGATGGGAGGATCGACATGTAGTCCATTGATATGGATTCCCATGGCCTGATAGGAGTAGGAAGAGGGGTGTACAGACCCTGTTTCTTAGTGGTCGGTTTGGAAATAGAGCAGGCAGTGCAGGAACTGATATACTTGCTGACGTCCTATCAAAGTTTTGGCTAGTAGAAATGTTTCTGTAGCATCACCACTGTCTTTTCGACACTGAAGTGTCCTGCCACCCGACTGTAGTGGGCTTCCCAGATCAGCTTCGCTCGCTCGATTGATGGAACACATATATGACCTAGACGACATAACAACCCATCCCGAAGATGGAAATTATCGACAACTACGTTTGCACCCAACATTTGATAGGTGGTGGCGAAGTCTAGGCTTGTCTCATAGAGTTGGGGCCATCCAGAGGTCTCATGGTCACAGGAGTCTAGCACCGTGGTGAGTGTCGTGATCGACGGTCTGTTGAGGCAATCAATGACGCAATTAGTTCTTCCTTTTTTATACTTGATGTTGAGGTGGAATTGTTGGACGTATGTGGACCACATTTGATGGAGATCATTCTGCAATTTTCCTTGTGTCTGCATGAACTATAGTGGGTTATGATTAGTGTGGATGACTCTCTCCTTCCCAAGAATGTAATGTCTCCACTGGAGGTAGGCTTGCACAATAAAGTACATTTATTTGTTGTAACTAGGGTACTTACAAACAACATCTGATAGTGTTTCACTATGACAGGCCACAAGGTGGTTGTGCCGAGTGAGAATGACGCCCACCGCATAGTCTGAAGCATCTATCTCGATCTCAAAGGGCTACTGCAAGTCTGGTAGTGAAATTATTGGGGCTGAGCAGAAGCATTGCTTCAAATCATCAAACGCTTATTGTTGGGACTGGCCCCATGCAAATTTCACCTTACCACCACCCCTGGTTATTTGGCTGAGGGCCCATGCAATATGGGCGAATCCCAACATGAACCTGTGGTATAAATTGGCAAGGCCTAAGAAGTTCCAAAGCTTAGTGAGTGTGGTTGGGGATGGCCAGTCACAAATGACTTGGATCTTGGTTGGATCCACATGTACGCCATGCTGAACAATTATGTAGGCCGGGTAATGGACTCTATCCATGCCGAAGGAGAATTTTTCCAAGTTGGCATATAGCTTGTGTTGCCACAGGGTGTGCAAAACCTATTGAATATGTTGCAAGTGTTCGACCCAAGTCTTGTTATAAATGAGAATTTCATCTAGATACACCACTATAAAAGTATTGGTTAATGGTCGCAGGATATCGTCCATCATCCTCATGAAAGTGGTTGGAGCATTTGTCAAACCAAAGAGCATGACCAACCATTCAAAAAGGCCTTCCTTTGACTTGAAGGCGGTTTTCCATACATCTGTCTGTTCTATCATTACCTGGTGGTAGCCATACTTCAGATAAATATTACTAAATTATTTGGAACCCATGAGTTGATCAAGGAGGTCATCGATTCAGGGAATCATGTACTAGTTTCTGACTGTTATTTTATTCAGAGCCTGGTAATCAATACAGAGTCGCTAGGTTCCATATTTCTTCTATACCAGCACGATTGGGCTACCGCAAGGTGATGAGCTAGGATGGATGTGCCCCTTATGCAGAATTTCTTGGATATGTCACTTGATCTCCTCATTCTTTAACAAAGAGCGACGATAGATTGGCCCATTGGGAAGCAGTGCGTCAGGGGTCAGGTCAATGGGGTGCTTGACTTGGTAGTGCAGAGGTACCCAAGTAGGTGAGGAGAAGATATCTGAGTATTCTTCCACGACCATATCTACTTGCTTCTACTGTGTGGAGAGGTTGGCCACAGAGACCCTAGATATGGCTGTGATATTTCACTTATTTGGAGAGCAAATCGCAAATAAGATAAACTTCCCCATCTGCGAGATGACCTTCCTGCATTTCTTAGCAGATATCAAGGAAATAGCACTAGGTGGGACTACCTTGGGTATCCTGTACAATTTCTTGTTCAAAGTAATAATAACACTAAGAGGCCTAGACTCATATACAACATGAAGTTTCCATAAATAAGGTTGGCCCAAAATCCTAACACAAACTTCATGAGGAGAAACATCACACAATACCGCATCTTTGAAGGGATTGATGTCGTACGACAGTCGACACTATTGGTTGACGCAGAGATCGCTTCCTTGGCGGAGCCATCCAATGGTGTAGGGTTGTGGGTGCAATGTTTTCAGTAGGGATAGCCACTTGAAGACCTCTGCTGAGATGAGGTTCTTCTGGCTACCACTATCAACGATGAAGTGCAACGGGTGCCTTTTACCCACATCTGTGAATGGAAGAGGTGTTCTCCTTCTTCTGGCTCGTCTGGTTCACCAGGTTGGAGCTTGGTGGTAGCAACGGTGGCGCTAGGTTCCGCGTCAATGATCTGTCTTCCCATTTCTAGTTTTGGCTCAGAGTCTGAACCTACATCTGATTAAGAGGCTTTCACTTCGGCCACCAACGACTACTTTTACCATCAGTCAACAGTGTTATGCCAAGGGCTCTTATGAAAGTTGCACCACTTCTCGGTATCTTTATTTGTCTTTCGAGTGTCCTTCTTTGCTTGTGTCTTGGACTAGTTGTCGTGATACTTTCCATATTTTATCTGTCCTTTGTTTTGTGGGTTAGGTCCAACCTTTCATGGATTTTGTTGTGAGGGGTTCCCAGGCCCAAATTTCTGTGTATTTTGTTTGAGCTTCTACTCGATTTTGACGACATATCCATAGGTCGTGCCCAAGGATGAGATGTACATAAATTGAATTTTGTTCTAGATGTATCTATGCAAAGCTTCGTGATACTTGAGCACCATATGTTACTCTGAATCTTTGATACCCATCTTTTGCACAAGGTATGAAAGATATTTCTGAAATCTGGAATTGCTTGGTCTCTTTCTTGCCGCAGTGTGGTCCATTTGGTATACAAGTCGTCATAAATTCCGACAGGGTAGTATTGTTCTTTAATAACATCTCTGAAGGATTCCCATATGGCCATGACTATAAATAATGAGGGTTCCTCTGTTTCCTTTTGCTCACAGAAATTTTCCCACCAATCTTTGACATGGGGAACGGAGTGCGCAAAAGTAATCTTTTCTCTATTCGAAAAGTTATGGACAAAAAAATAACCTTCTAGTATATTCAACCACTTGTACAGAACATCTACATATATCTGAACTTCAAATATTGGAATATCAAAGTTTATTTGTACCTTGAAGGGGGCGACGCCTTTGCTCGAAGAATATGTGTCCCCTGTTGGCAACCTCCAAAGGATTTGCACGAAACTATCCATCATCTTGTTCCTTTGTTGCATGAGGGATTCCTCAATAAACAGTTTGAAAGGCTCTCATGTCTCGTCATATTTATTTTCTCCTACCATGAGAGGTCTCTTGGGCGTGTGAGAGTTTTTTTCCTCAGGAGAAACAAGCTCAAGACCCAACTCTTTGTACTTTGACCTCGTAGGGGACATGCATTAAGAAGACAAGGAGAAGACTGCTCTAATACCACTGATCTCGATTTTATGAGCAGAAAAAAATGAATACAGATTATTAACAAGTGCTTAACACAAAATAATAGAGACACAGTAAAACTGGCTTTCTATTCAATAAGGAAATAAGTTGAAATTGTAAAATGCAGTGGAAACAATCTTGTTGGAATGGTGGCGACTTATCTCTGAGAAGAGATGTGACGGTTGTGCTCATTCCCAAGAAAATGATTACAATGAGGCTCTAAAGGGATTTTTACAATAAACAGGAATGCCAAAAACCCAAGACATCCAAAAACCTAACCCTAGGAGATGAAGCACCAAAAGTCATGTGGGCCCCGTCTAGGTAAGTTAGTACATCAACTTCCCGGGGTCGTAACTTTTGCATAGGATCTCTGTTTTAGGTGTATGATAGCCCGTTGGAAAGGTATTATCAAGGAGATTCATTTTTGGGGCTCATTCATGCCTTGGATATCATTGAGAATCTTGATCTAGAAAAACCTTCATTTAGGCCCTCAAAATGGCCCTGGAAGTTAAAACTGCTAAAAATAGTAAATTGCCAAAATTGCCAGAAAACGGCTTTGAGAAAGTTGGAAACATTGGGTGGACACTGATATTCACCTGGATCAATCCTCCCTCCTTAGGAGTAAATGGTCACCATTGCATTGAGTTCCCCAATTAGATGAGGAAATTTCTATTGAATTTGGCCCCGGGTGAGCCACTTGCCTTGGTGTAGGAGCTGCCCTTGTTTGACGACTCGATAAAGCTGGATCCTTTGCTGTCGAGTGCCCTTGATATGTGTGTCCACAATATGATCATTGGATTCCTTTTTTATGCAGTCAAGGTTGAGATATATTGGTGTCATTTGTTCTTCTATGTCTGAGGTGTCCAATAATCGTAGGAAATAAGGGCAAAGGATATCCACGTTGAACATTGGGTGCAGGCCAAGGAAAGGAGGAATGTTGAGATCAAAAGAATTATCCCCCACAACCTTAGTGATGGTGTATGACCCATAACGGAGTGGGATAATCTTTCTATGGGGTCTTGTAAGGAGTTATGTTTGCAAGTGCAACCAAACTTTGTCGCCCATATGCAACTTATGTGGCACCCGATGTTGATCATGGTGCTACTTGTACTTGTCATTAGAATTCTGTAGGATATCCTGAACCTGTTGGTAGATGTGCTATATCTACTCAATGAACCGTGTGGCTTTGTCATCTTCTGTTAGATTAGGAGATGATTCAGTTGAGGTGACCGCAAGGGGAAGTGAAACATCTATGGGACCCAATGGTTGGAATCCCAACCCCACCTGAAAGGGGCTATGGCTGGCCGGTTGAGCTATGCAGGGCTCGGTTGTAGCTATGTTGGACATAGGGAAGGATCTCATCCCATGTATGAGGGTGATTTGAATTATACATGCAAAGGATATGTACAATCATTCGATTTACAACCTCGGTTTGGCCATCTGTATGGGTGTGGAAGGTCGTGGATTGGGTGAGCTTGGTGTCCATCAGTGGGCAGAGGCTCAACCAAAATGTTTTGGGAAATCAACTATCCTTATCTGAGACAATCATTTGTGGGATTCCAAAATGTACCCAGAGACGTTCAAAGAATAGCTTTCAAATGGCCTCTGCTATGATGTTCTTCTTGCAGGCAACCATAATCATCATCTTAGAAAACCGATCAACAACCACAAAAACACAGTCATTTCCCCGCTTGGTGGAAGGGAGGCCTGACATGTAGTCCATTGAGATGGATTCCCATGGCCTGTCAAGAGTAGGAAGAGGGGTGTACATGCACTATTTCTTAGTGTTTGTTTTGGAAATAGTGCAGGCAGTACATGACCTAATATACTTGTTGATCTCCTGTCAAAGTTTCAGCCAGTAGAAATGTTTATGTAGCATCACCACTATCTTTTCGATGCCAATGTGTCCTGCCACCCAAATCTAGTGGGCCTCCCAGATAAGCTTCACTCGCTCGCTTGATGGAACACATATATGGCTTAGATGACAAAACAACCCATCATGAAGATGGAAATTATCGACAACTGCATTTGCACCCAACATTTGGTAGGTGGTGGTGAAGTCCGGGTCTATCTCATAGAGTTGGAGCCATCTAGAGGTCTCATGGCCGCAAGAGTCCAGCACCATGGTGAGTGCCGCGAATGGCGATCTGCTGAGTAAATCAATGACGCGATTAGTGATTCATTTTTTATACTTGATGTTGAGGTGGGATTGCTGCAAGTATGTGGACCACTTTTGATGGCGATCATTGTGAAATTTTCCTTATGTCTGCATGAACTACAGTGGCTTATGATTAGTGTGGATGATTGTCTCCTTCTCAAGAATGTAATGTCTCCACTGGCGGCATGATTGCATAATGGATTAAATTTATTTTTCATAAGTAGGGTACTTATGGACAACATCTGATAGTGTCTCACTATGATAGGCCATGGGGTGGCCATGCTGAGTGAGAATGGTGCCCAACGAATAGTCTGAAGCATTTGTCTCGATCTCAAAGGGATATTGCAGGTCTAGTAGTGAAAGTATTGGGGCTGAGCAAAAGCGTTGCTTCAAATCGTTGAACGCTTGTTGTTGGGACTGACCCCACACAAATTTCTCCTTGCCACCACCCCTGGTTATTTGGACGAGGGCCCATGCAATATGGGAGAATCCCAACACGAGCCTACAGTAGAAATTGGAAAGGCCCAAGAAGCTTCGAAGCTCAGTGATTGTGGTTGGGGCTAGCCAGTCACAGATGACTTGGATATTGGCTAGATCCACATGTACGTCATGTTGATCAATTATGTAGCCCGGGTAATGGACCCTGTCCATGCCGAAGGAGCATTTTTCCAAGTTGGCATATAACTTGTGTTGTTGCAGGGTGTGCAGAACATACTAAGTATGTTGCAAGTGTTCGACCCAAGTCTTGTTGTAAATGAGAATGTCATCCAGATACACCACTACAAAAGTATTAGTGAATGGTCACATGATATCATCCATCATCCTCATGAAATTGGCTAGAGAATTTGTCAAACCAAAGGGCATGACCAACCATTCAAAAAGGCCTTCCTTTGACTTGAAGGCAGTTTTCCATACATCTATCTGTTCTATTGGGACCTGGTGGTAGCCAGACTTCAGATCAATATTACTGAAGTATTTGTCCCTCGTGAGTTGATCAAGGAGGTCGTCAATTCGGTGAATTGGGTATCGGTTTCTGACTGTTATTTTATTAAGAACCTGGTAATCAATGCAGAGTCGCTAGGTTCAATCTTTCTTCTGTACCGGCACTATTGGGCTCCTGCAAGGTGATGAGATCGGACGGATGTGCCCCTTGTGGAGAAGTTCTTGGATCTGTCACTTGATCTCCTCATTCTCTAAAAGATATCAGGAATAGACTGGCCCATTGGGCAATGATGCGTCAGGGGTTAGATCGATGGGGTGCTTGACCTGGCAATGCAAAGGTACCTTGGTTTGTGAGGAGAAGATATTTGAGTATTCTTCCATGACCTTATCTACTTGCTTTTGTTGTGTGGATAGGTCGGCCACAGAGACCTTGTATGTGGCTACGATCTTTCACTTATTATGAGAGCGAATCACGAAGAAGACAAACTTCCCCGTCTGAGAGATGAACTAGGTGGGACTGCCTCAGGTATCCTGTACAATTTCTCGTTCAAAGTAATAATAGCACTATGACGCCTAGACTCATATACAACATGACGTTTCCATAAATAAGGTTGGCCCAAAATCACACAACAAACTTCGAGAGGAGAAACATCACACAATACCTCATCTTTGAAGGGCTTGATGTTGTACAATAGTCGACACTGTTGGCTGACTCAGAGATCGCTTCCTTGACGGAGCCATACAATGGTGTAGGGTTGTGGCTGTGGTGTTTTCGGCAGGGAGAACCGCTTGATGACCTCTGCTGAGATGAGGTTCTTCTGGCTACCTCTATCAATGATGAAGTGCAGTGGGGTGCCTTTTACCCACATCTATAAATGGAAGAGGCATTCTCCTTCTTCTGGCTCGTCTGGTTCACCAAGATGGAGCTTGGTGGTAGCAATGGTGGCTCATATTCATGTTTCTAGTTCTGGCTCAGAGTCTGAACTTGCATCTAATTCAAAGGCTTTCACTTCGGCCACCAATGACTGCTTTGAGCGACAGTCAGCAGTGTTATGCCAAGGGATCTTATGGAAGTCACACCACTTCCTTGTATCTTTCTTTGTCTTTCCAATGTCCTTCTTTTCTTGCGGCTTGGACTGGTTGTCCTAATACTATCCATATTTTCTCTGTCATTTGTTTTGTGGGTTGGGGCCACCCTTTCCTGGCTTTTGTTGTCAGGGGTTCCCAGGCCCAAATTGCTGCATCTTTTGTTTGAGCTTCGGCTCGATTTTGACGACATGTCGGTAGAATGCACCCAAGGATGAGATGTCCAGAAGTTCCATTTTGGTTTGGATGTATCTATGTAGAGCGTCACAATACTTTAGCACTAGATGTCGCTCTAAATATTTGATACCCAGCTTGGTGCGCAAGGTATGAAAGATATTTGTGAAAT
>SNQJ01S0111790.1:34659-49877 GCA_010110895.2 Picea sitchensis | reverse complement strand
ATCGAGGAGATTCATTTTAAGGGCTCAATAATGCATTTGGATATCATAAATAATATTTATCCCGAAAAACCTTCATTTAGGCCCTCAAAATGGCTCTGAAAGTTAAAACTGCTAAAAATAGTAAATTGCCAAAATTGCCAGAAAACTATTTTGAGCTAGTTGGAAAAGGTGGGTGGCCATAGATATCCACCTAGATCAAGTCCAGACATGTAATCCATGGATATGGATTCCCAAGGCTTCTCAAGAGTGGGAAGAGGGTTGTATAAGCCTTGCTTCTCTATGGATGGCTTGGAAATGGCACATGCAATGCAAGATATGATATACTTGTTGACATCATGTCAAAGTTTTAGCCAATAAAAATGTTTCTTAAGAATAATCACAGTTTTCTCCATGCCAAAATTTTATGCCACCCGACTGTAGTGGGCATCCTAGATCATATTTGCACGCTTGTTTGTAGGAACACAGAGATTGCCTAGATGGCATAATAGTTCTTCCTGAATGTGAAAATTGATGACAGTCTCACCTATACCCAAGATATGATAGGTGGTGGTGAAGTCTAGATCTTCCTAATAAAGTTGGGGCCACTCAAATGGCTCATGTCCACATGAATGGAGCACGATGGTGAGTGCAACCACAAGAAGTCGACTGAGGAAGTCAGTGACATAATTTGAGATCCCTGTCTTATACTTGATGTTGAAATGGAATGGCCGAAGGTAGCTAGACCACTTCTTATGGCAGTGATTCTCCAATTTCCCATGTGTCTTCATGAACTGCAGAGGCTTGTGATTAGTGTGGATGATCATCTTCTTTCCCAGAATGTAATGTTTCCATTGACAACAGGATTGTACAATGGAATACATTTCTCTGTGATAGGTGGGGTATTTCCACATAGTATCTGATAGTGTCTCACTATGGTAAGCCACCAGATGACCATGTTGAGTGAGGACTGTGCCTACAACATAGTCAGATGCATCAGTCTCAATATCGAATAGTTGTTGCAGATCAGGAAAGGAGAGTATTGGAGCTTACCACAAGCGATGCTTCATATCGTCGAATGATCATTGTTGTTCCTTCCCCCACATGAACTTTTCCCTTCCACCTCCCTTGGTCACCTGGCTAAGGGCCCATGCAATATGGGAGAATCCCAACACAACCCGTCAAGATAAGTTGGCCAGAACCAAGAAGCTCTCAAGCTCAGTTTGTGTGTTCGGGGCTGGCTAGTCACAGATGAATTGGATCTTAGTTGGATCGACATGTACCCCATGCTCATCAACAATGTAGCCCAATTATTGGACCCTGTTCATGCCAAAAGATCATTTTTCCAAGTTGGTATATATCTTGTGCTACCACAGAGTGCTCAAAACCCGTTGAATATGCCTCATGTTCTCCTCCCAAGTTCTATTGAATATGAGGATGCCATCCAAATATACCACCACAAAGGAGTTGGTGAAGGGTCTCAATACATCATCCATCAACCTTACGAAAGTGGCTGGTGCATTTGTTAAGCCAAAGGGCATGACCAGGCATTCGAAGAGACCTTCTTTAGATTTGAAGGTTGTCGTCCATACATCAGTTGGTTTTAGGGGAACTTGGTGGTAGCCAGACTTTAGGTCAATATTGTTGAAGAAATTTTCCCCCTTGAGTTGGTCAAGAAGGTCATCAATCCTAGGAATTGGGTACTGGCTCCTGACTGTGATTTTTTTTACAGCTCTGTAATCAATGCAGAATTGCCAAGTCCCGTCCTTATTCTGAACTAATACAATTGGGCTTTCGTAAGGGGAGGAGTTGGTTCTAATGTGCCCCTTTTGAAGAATCTATTGGATCTTATGTCGGATTTCGTCATTCTCCATCAGTGAGTGACGATACACTAGTCCATTAGGTAGAAGTGCATTAGGGGTCAGATCAATTGGATGCTTGACTTGGCAGTGCGTCGGTACCTCGATGGGTGAGGAGAAGATGTCTTTGTATTCTTCCACGATCCCATCCACTTTCTTCTACTGCAAACAAAGGCTCTATGTAGAGACCATGGATGTGGCGATGACCTTCTTCTTACTATGAGAATGGATCAAAAAGAAGATGAACTTATTGTTCTGTGAAATGACCTTACTGTATTTCTTAACAGAGATTAAAGAAATAGTGGTAACCGACGCTACCTCTGATATCATGTACAATTGTCTACCCAAATTAATAACAACACTGTGGGGTCTATACTCATACAAAACATGATGCTTACACAAATATGGTTGTCCTAAAAGAACATCACAAACTTCAAGGGGATAAATGTCACACAATACCTCATCTTTGAAGGGCTTGATGTCGTAGTGTAGATGACATTGTTGGTTGACACAAAGATCTCTTCCTTGGAAAATCCAACTGATGGTTTAAGGTTGCGGGTGCAGTGTCATTGGCAGTTCCAACCGCTTGACGAACTCTACTAAAATCAGGTTCTTCTAAGTGATTCTATCGACAATGAAATGCAGCAGAGCCCCCTTGATCCACATCTATGAGTGAAAGAGGCGTTCCCCTTCCTCTGGTTATTCTGGTTTTCTTCGTCGTACTTTGGTCATAGCAACAATGGAACTGGGCTCGACATCGATAATTCGCTTCCCTCATTTTGGATTTGATTCAGAATTGGAATCGACCCCTAACTCGGAAGCCTTCAACTCGGCAACGAGTGACTGCTTGGAGAGACATTATTTAGTGTTGTGCCAAGGGATTTTATGGTACTCATGACACCATTTTCTTGTGTCCTTCTTTGTCTTCTCATTGCCCTCCTTGTGTTATGGCTTGGACTGGTTGTCCTGAGAGAGGACATCTCGGATCGGTCCCTTGTTATGTGGGTTGGTGCTGCCTTTTCCCTTCTTTGTCTGTGAGGAGTTTGCAGATCCAAATTCTTGCCTCTTCTGCATAAATTTATGCTCGATCTTAGCAGTGTATCTAAAAGTCGTGCCCAATGAGGTGATGCACAAAAACTCTATTTTTGTTTGAATGTATCTATGTGAACAACTACGATATTTGAGCACCAGATGATGCTTAGAGTATTTTATACCCAATTTGGTGTGTAGGGTATGGAAAATATTGGTGAAATATGGTATTGTTTAGTCCCTTTCTTGATGCAGGGTGGTCCATCTGGTGTACAGTTCTTTGTAGCTTCCAACAGGGTAGTATTATTCTTTAATGACGTCCCATAAAGAATCCCATGTAGGGGCCACCATAAATATTACAGATTCCTCTACAACACTTTGCTCATAGTAAGTATCCCACCAGTCCTGAACATGGGGGATGAGCTTGAGGAGTGCAAAAGTAATATTTTCCCTATCGAAAAAATTTTGGACCGAAAATTACCCTCTGAGTAGATTCAACCATTTATCTATATCATCTACATATATCAGTCCTTCAAATAATGGAATATCAAAATTTACATGTACCTTGAAGAGGGTTGCATGGTTGCTTGATGAAGATGCTTCTCCTGTGGGCAGTCATTGAAGGATCTGCGCAAAGTTATCCATCATTTCGTTCCTTTGTCGCGTGAGGGCTTCCTAGAGAAAAAATTTAACTGGATATCCTGCTCCATCATCTTTATTTTCTTCCCCCATGGGTTTTTTTCAGGCTCGGTGCGACTAATCTTGCAACGACTTGATTGGTTCGAGTCCCAACTTCTTGTACCCAGATCTTTTCGAGGACATGCACGAAGAAAAATAAAAGAAGAGGAGATCGCTCGGATACCACTGGTTTGGATTTAGAAGTGGAACAAACTGATTAACAGACTGAATAAAATACACACAAAGATATGAATAATAACAAATATATCCAGTGAATAATATCTTCTATTGAATAAATGAAAATAGGCTGAAACTGTAAAACTACATAACTGAAACACTTGCTTGAATAGTGGTAGCTATCTATGAGAAGATATGTGGTTGTTACGTGCATATCTCTGAGCAGAATGATTACAATGAGGATCTAGAGGCCTTTTTGAAATTACTCATGAATGTCGAAACCCTAGGAAAACAAAAACCTAACCCTAGGAGGTGAAACGCCAAAAGTCATGTGGGCCCCTATGGGTAAGTTGGTACTTCAACTTCCTAGGGTCGTAACTTTTGCATACAACCTCCGTTTTAGGCACGTGATAGCCATTTGGAAAGGTCTTTCAGATAAATACACATTATGTCGTCAAACTCGGACTTTGTTTATAGTTTGACTATGGTGAGCCAAAAAAACATTGTTTAGGGCTCCAAAACGTCCCCAGAATTACAACAAGATGGGCTGACATGAAAACATACAAAATAATCCATTTGGATTAGGTGAGATACCACCAATATCCACCTAGAATATGTGTAGGGATTCAGACAGCCGCAAAAGTTTAGAAGCCACAATTACAAAGAAGTACAGAAGAACGGGTTGAACTAAAATGGACAAGAGGATCCAGTTGGAATAGGTGGGTGGCCACCAATATCCACCTGGATCAAAGTGTGTATATATTAGATATTGAGGAGGAAGAAGAATGCCATATGATTCAAGTAGATGAAATCAGTCTATGGCACAAAAGGATGGGACACTTGAGCTTTGATAAACTGATCAAATCCATTAAAAAGGGAGTTGTAAAAGACATGCCAAAAGTCATCAAGCCCTCAAGTCCTATTTGCAAACACTATCAATTAGGAAAATGTACAAGAATCATATTCAAGTGAAAAGAACATTCTACATCAAAACCCTTGGAGATTGTTCACACTGATCTCTATGGGCCCTCTAGGACTAGAAGCATACACAGGGAAGACTATTTCATGTTGATCATTGATGACTACACGAGGATGACCTGGGTATATTTTCTCAAAGAAAAATCTGAGGCATTTGAAAAGTTTAAAGAATTCAAGACTTATGTAGAGAATGAAAAAGATCTCAAAATCAAATGTTTAAGATAAGATAATGGAGCGGAATTTACCTCTAAAGAATTCAATAAGTTTTGTCAAGATCATGGAATCAAGATACAATTATCAGCTCCAAGAGCTCCTCAACATAATGGATTTATAGAGAGGAAAAATAGAATTGTTCAAGAGGTTGGAAGACCTATGTTGAATGAGGCCAATATTCTAGACAAATTTTGGAGAGATGCAATATATATAGCAGTGCACATACTTAACCGAGCACAACTTAGAGCTAAACATGAGAAAACACCTTATGAATCGTGGTTTGGAAGACCAACATTTGTGAAACATTTCAGAGTCTTTGGAAGTAAGTGTTACAACAAGAGGGATGAATATAATCTAGGGTAAAATGACTCTAGATAAGATGAAGGTATATTTTTGGGATATTCACCTAACAAAAGGGCCTACAAGCGCTATAATCATAGATGATCTAAAATTGTAAAAAATCAAATCTCAAGATGAAACAAAAATTGATGAATGGAGAAGAACCAGTGATGATGAAGAAGATGGTAAATCACAAGAGGAATAATATACTGAAGAACTACAAGACAATGAACCAAAAACTAATGATGAGAAGGATGAAGAAGAAACACCCTTGCCAAAACCACCATAAAAAAGAGTTCAAAAGAATCACCCTAAAAATCAGATTGTAGGGGATAAAGATTTGGGTGTAGAAACAAGAAGGAAACTTAGATTTGACTTTGAACAGACAATGATTTGATTAATAGAACCCAAAAAAATTTCATAAGACAACAAGAGTGAAGAATAGATAAAAGAAATGAACAAGGAACTCAGTCAAATTGAGATAAACCATACATGGGAACTTGTCCCTAGACCCAATGACAAGAATGTGATAGGAACCAAGTGGATATTTAAAAAAAAACTCAATGAAAATGGACAGATCATGAAGAACAAAGATATATTAATATGCAAGGGATATGCCCAAGTGGAAGGTATTGAATTTGAAGACACGTTTTTTCAATGTTTCACTGAAACCTGCACAGGAGATCTAGTTAAAGCAAGTAGAAACACAGATTATCAAGAAAGGAAGAGAGATTCAATATGGAAGAATGAGAAAATATATTCGCACTACTCCAATGAGTTGATGATTGATACATATATGATCATCAATACAGTACAATGAATGAGTGGAATACACTCATATATAGGCAAGAAAATTCCAAAAATAAGAAAATCAATCAAGCAGTTAATTTTCCTTAGGAATGCATGCATGCACAATAGCGATGGTAAAAATAGAAAGTCTAAAATAAAACTAGTCAGTTAACTCCCACTAAACTAGTATGTCGAAAATAGTAATTTCTCTAGCACCCCCCTAAACATCACTATGGAGTAAAAATGAGTCCCGACAACTAGGCCATATTAGGTACTCATGTACAATGCAACTAATGAACACTGAATAAAAATGAGGAAAGAGGGAAAACCACTTGGGAAAAAAACCCCCCCTCAAAAGATAATGCATCAAAAGGAAAAAGAAACTGCTAGGAAACTATGTTCTTCACTCCAAGATGATCCCACAAAGTCTGAAAATTATGTCCAATGAAGGTCTTCGTGAAGATATCAACAATTTATTCAAAGAGAGGACAAAACTACAAATCAATGGTCCTATCATGTATTAGATATTTGACGAAATGCATATGTACCTCAATGTATTTTATTCATTGTCGTTGTACTAGATTTATGAAAAATCTTAGTGTACTCTGATTGTCACACCATATGACAGTCGGACAGTGAAATTGGATACCAAGCTTGGTAAGGAAGTGTTGAAGCCAAAGTTCCTGAATGACACAATTGACTACTCCTATATACTCAGCCTCTACGGAATATAAGGCAATGGCTGACTTCTTCTTACTTCACCAACAAATAGGGCCTGACCCCAAACTGAGAGTGTACCCATACATGGACTTGTGATATGTGCCATTTCCAGCTCAATCAAAATCTGTGAATCCTATGAGATCCAATGTAAAACTAGTTGCATAGTGAATCCCATAACTCATGGTACCTTGAACATATCCGAGGATGCGCTTACCAACCTTCTAGTGAAGATAATGGGGCTCCTGCATGTATCTAGAAACCACTCCTACTGCGTATGAGATATCCAAATGACTGTGGGTGAGATACAAAAGACTCCCCACCAACTGTCGATGCAAATTTCTATCCACTATTGGTGTATCCTCACCATCCTCAAGTATGATCCGAGATAAGAAGGGTGTAGGTGAAGACTTACAGTCTATCATGTGGAATCTATCTAGAATATCCTTGACATACTTATCCTGAGAAAGTTTGATGCTTGAATCATCTTAGCTAATCTCAAGACCAAGAAACAAATGAAGTGGACCCATGTCCATCATAGAGAACCTGTAATGCAAAATATCTTTGACCACAACAATGGTTGAAGCAAAGCTACCAATGATCAAAAGATCATCAACATAGAGTACTAAAATCATCAACGACTCAATAGTTCTCAACATGTAAACATTGCAATCAGATTTACATCTAACAAAATCATGTGAAAGTATATAAGAATCCATCTTTTCATACCATGCTCTAGGTTCCTTCTTGAGGCCATAGAGTGACTTCTTCAGTCTGCATACTAAAGAAAAGTTATGAATTAACCCCTATGATTTCTCCATGTAGATCTCCTATGAAATATCACCGTGAAGAAAAGAATTCTTCACATCTATTTGGTTAAATTCCCATACTTTGGCTCCTGCAATGGCTAGAACCAAGCGAATGGAGTCCATCTTTGCTACAGGAGAAAAGGTCTCAACATAATCTATCCCATGAATCTACTGAAATCCTTTTGAAACTAGTCTTTCCTTGTACCTTCTCACTCAACCATCTACTTCTCTCTTGGTCCTATAGACCCATTTGCATCTGAAAAGTTTCCTCCCTGGTGGAAGTGGAACTAGATGCCAAGTTTGATTCTCTAGGAGTGATTCATACTTCTCCTACATGGCTTCTTCCCATAAATGACTTTCCATAACCTCACTATAGATTTGTGAATCGGAATATTGAACCATATAGAAATGCATGGGCATCGTAGGTTCAGAAGTTGAAAGTACATGAGAAGGCTCTTCATGCTGAGATCGAGTCCTCCTCGAATCCAATGGATTCCCTGCAAGGTTTTCTGCTGCCTAAAGTGTGGAATGTGCCCACTTGGGAATTTATTGAAGCTCTAATGTTGGCTCCTCATCTGGTTGTACTACATGCTCAGATCCATGTGTAGAATCCTCTGAATATGAGTCTGAATATGTAGCATCTGAGTGTATGGAATCATCATCTCTGATGTCTGGAATTGATGGAAGCACATGACTCTTTGCATGCTTCACTAGAGGTGCATGCAAAGGAATCTCCTCAAACTTAAAAATGTTCTCAATGATGAGTCGATTTGTAGAGGGATCAATTAACATGTACCCCTTCACATCATATGGATATCCCACAAATATGCAAGGTGTGCTCTATGGATATAATGATTTCATCTTTTCAGAAGGAATATGGGCCCATGCATGAGACCCAAATATGTGGAAGTGTGTGACATATGGTTTGTCACTTGTCCAAGCTTCAAAAGGTGTCATGTCCTCAATGGATATATGAGGAGATATTTTCTGTATATAAGTTGCATAGTTAAGTTCCTTAGCCCAAGGTTTGGAAGGAAGAGACCTCACATGCAACATGTAATTGGTCATCTCCTTGAGATATTTTTTCTTCCTTTCAGCAACTCCATTCTATTGTGGAGTGTATGGTACTGTATGCTACAACTGGATACAAAACTCATGAAAAATATTCTGAACATACTCATTGACATACTCCCCCTTATTTTATGTGTGTAGGATATTGATTTTCTTCCAAGTCTTTGTTTCTACTAGAACTTTGAAGTCTTTGAGATGCTAAAAAAATTCAGATTTTTCCTAAGAAAATAAACCCAAGGATAGTGTGAGTAATCATCAATGAATGTAAGGACATACATTTCTTTGTTGATGGAAGGATGTGGAAATGGACTAATGAGATCACTGTGAATAGGTTCCAAGGAAGAGGAGGCTCACCTTGCCTTCCCCTTTTCAAACTTCTCTTCAGGATGATTTACAAGAATGCAACCTTATCAAACCCCTTTAGAAAAGTAAATATCTAGCAAGCCTTTGACCATTCCTTGCTTGAAAATTCATTGTATGTACCTGAATTTTAAATGACCAAATATCTCATGTCATACTCTACTACTATCATCAACATGTGTTAGTAGTAAGAAGGAGTCATGGTCAAAAAACTTAGTGAATTTATACAACCTTTATTTGTGATCTACCTCACCCATTGAAATAATGGATTTGTCATGCATGTCAAGTACAAAAACTGAATCTGATGTAAATTCAACCTTTTTACCTTTCTAAGTGATATGATAAACTAAGAGTAGATTTATGGAGAGCTTTGGAACATGTAAAACATTCTCAAAACTTCCATTAGAGTTCCACTCTCCCCTCTCCTTCTACTGCTACTAGAGTATCATCCTCGAATAGAAAAGGGGGTCCTGAGAAAAAACTCAAAGAAGTAAAAACTTCCTCTTTCGTTGCCATATGATCTGATGCACCATAATCTATAATCCATGAATCATATGAGGAATTAATTGCAACAATACAATGATGATTACCTTTCTTAGATGCAGGTTTTTCTTCCTTCTTCTTCTTGTCTCCTTATGGAATGAAGTTTCCAAGGTTGTTTTGTTGAAGTACTTGAGTCATACGATTGATTTTTTTCTTCATGCATGTGGATTTGTCATGATTTGGTTTATTGCAGTAAGTGCACTACTTTCCCTTCTTCTTCTTCTTCTCTTTGGAACTTGAAGAGTCTTTGAAACCTAAAGAATCCTTGGAACCTGAAGAATCCTTGAAGGGGTTGGAATACCCCTCCTTCTTTGGCTCTGGTTGTGATTCCCCCTTTTATTTCTATTTGGATGATCATTTTCCATCATGAATGGTGAGTGCATGTTCTTTAGGATACTTGATTAGGCCCATATGAATGAGTTTTTCCTACTCATGTGTGAGAGAATCAACGAAATGATCCATGGTAGGCATCTTCCAATTTGTTCCCAAGAGATATCTTCCAAAATGGAAAGTAGAGAAAAAGACAACATATGTTGGTCCTAACTTACCCAAGATTTTTAGAATAAGTTGATATACTTGTATAGACTTATCAATAATACAATATGCCAAGCTCAATATCAAATATTTAAACTTGGTAAAGAAATAATGTATATTATCAAAAAATTTAGGATCCAGGGTATTCAACTCTAAATCAAGCATATGACCTCTCATCTCATCATGATTTCCAAACAAACTTTCCAAGGTGGTCTAGATTGTGTTTGGAGCCTTGCATGCTACAAAATGAAACCATAAATCAGTTGAAATCAATTCAAGAATAAGTCTTGTGGCTTCATCCTTTCAATTCATTCATCTAGTCTTCTAAATTACTGATGTGGGTTTTTTTTCTACCCCCATCGTCAATTTGTACAGTCCTTTCCTTCTAAGTTGGAATTATTCCTTTGGCTTCCAATAAAAATAATTGTATGGTGTGAGTATTACCACCAAGAATGTATAATAGGTGTCATGTCCATCTCTCCCACTTTTTTTTAGAACCCCTAAAAGTTTACTCTCAATCTGCAAGTGAAACACTGAGAAATCACTGCAGAAATGGCACCTTAAGTGAAAATTTTGTATCAGTTTCAGTAGGTGATCTTCTAGCTTCCTTTCTGAGAAAAAAGTGAAGAATTTCACCAAACTATTTAAATCCCACTGGAAAAATGGGTTGATTTACTTCTCTCACTAGTTGTTTCCTCAAAAAGTTAATATTTTGGGAGAAATAACTACAAAAAGAAAGGGGTTTTAAGACGTTGTCACACTATTCCTTCATACACAGAGCGACAGGCCCTTGTTGTCACCCTTTGTAGTGTAGTAGGGTGCGACAAGTCCTTGTATGAATTTGGTAATGTAATAGGGTAATGTACAAGTCCAGAGTGCGACTATCGCACCTTTCAACAGGGGGAAGGTGCGACAAATTCAACTTGTCACACTTTTCGATAGAGAAAGGCTGCGACAAGGTCTGTTACATGGATTTTTCTCACTGAAACTCTGATTTTCCTCTTCTTTGGTTTGTCTGGCTTACAACAAGTAGCGTATCTCTAATACCATGTCAGTGTTTCATCGAAACCTACACAAGATATCTAGATAAAGTAAGTACAATCAAAGCTTATCAAGAAAGGAAGAGAGATTCAATATGGAAGAATGAGAAAATATATTCATATTCACACTACTCCAATGAGTTGATGATTGATACATAGATGATGATCGATATGATACAATGAATGAGTGGAATACACTCATATATAGGCAGGAACATTCCAAAATTAAGAAAAGCAATCAAGCAGTTATCTTTCCTTAGGAATGCATGCATGCATAATAGTGATGGTAAAAATAGAAAGCCTAAAATATAACTAGTCAATTAACTCCCACCGAACTAGTGTGTCAAAAATAGTAATCTCTCCAACACTTTTTCCCCAGTAGAAAAACTAGAGGCCATCAGAATGTTCTTGGCATTTGCATGCTTCAAAAAATTCAAAATTTATCAAATGGATGTCAAGTTGGAATTTATGAATGGAACATTAGAAGAAGAAGTATGTATTGAGAAACCAGAAGGATTCATATTAACATAAAATTAGAACTATGTGTGCAAACTAAAGAAGGCTCGATATGGTCTCAAACAAGCCCCTAGAGGATGGTTCTCAATACTTGATCAGTATCCGCAAAAGCAAGGATATAAGAGAGGGACTACTGACAAAAACCTATATACCAAAATAGAGGATCAAGATATAATTGTTGTGGTGGTATATGTATAGGATATCATATTTGGAAGTAATCTTACTATACTAAGCAAAACAAATTGCTACAGAAATGCAGAAAGAGTTTGAAATGTATATTCTAGGAGAAATGAATTTATTCCTAGGTTTACAAGTCACTCAAATAGATAAAGGAATATTCATTTCCCAAACTAAATATATCAAAATAAATGCTAAATACATTCCAAATGGAAGACAATAAACCCATGTGCACTCCCATGGTCATAGGATGCAAACTAAGCCTAGATGATGATTCACCAAGAGTAGACCAAACCATGTACAGATCAATGGTTGGTAGCATGTTATATGCAACAAAAATAATTCCAAATATCTTGCAGGTTGTAGGAGTAGTAGGTATATTTCAATATACACCTAAATAAACTCACATGAAGGCAATAAAAATAATATTCAGATATCTTAAAGGAACCCTAGAGTTTGGTTTATGGTTTCCAAAAACAAAAGATTTTACATTGACTGTATATGTTGATGCAAATTGGGCTGGTAGTGTAGATGACAAGAAAATTACTATTGGAGGATCATTCTACCTGGGAAAATGTCTGGTACCATGATTAAGTAAAAAACATAAATCTATATCACTATCTATAGCAGAAGCAGAGTACATTGTTGTTTCATCTTGTTGCACACAAGTAATCTAGATGAAAGAAACCCTAGAAGATGTACAAGTGAAATATGATCATCCAGTCACTATTAACTATGACAACACTAGTTCCATAAATATCTCTAAGAATCTTGTTATACATTATAAAACCATGCATATCCCAATTAAATACAATTTCTGAGAGACTAGGTTTCTCAAAAGGTTGTTAAAGTGGGATATGTGGATATTAAAGAACAAATTGAAAATATATTCACAAAATCATTACCCATAAGTACTTTTGAATACCTTAGACAAAAATTGGGGGCAATCTCCATATTTAATTAAAATTTCACAAGCTTCACCAAAAAAAAGGGACGGGGAGTACAATCTCATGGGGAGCAAAGAGATGCCCCTTCTGTCATTGTTGTCAAAGGGGGAGAATACACAGTAAAACTAAGATAAAATAAATATTTTTTACTTTGTTTCCATCAATGCCAAAGGGGGAGAATGTTGGACATGGTGTTATGTTGTCATTGATGTCAACAAGAGTTAATAGGATTTATCATCCATACAAGTATCTGGCTATACCAATTGCAAAACTCGATAGTAAAGAGCGAAGAACAATGTTGATCGTTGGATCAAAATAAGAGCACGATCAGATGATAAAGAACAAATAAACGATGTTGATCATTGGATCAAAATGAAATCATGATCATAGGGCTAGGATCTCTTTCCGCGAGTCCGTTGAGCAACAAAAAAAATGACAAAGTATCATATTCTATCAATATCACTTAAAAATTTCTAAGTATGGTTCATTATGGAGGTAATGGAAGTTGGGCATTCATTATGATGACATCCTAGAAGAGATACGAGTCTACGAGTCCGAGAGTTCACGAGCCCAGGAAAAATAAATTAAATTATTTTCTAAGTATGGTTCATTATGGAGGTAATTGCAGTTGGGCGTGCATTTTGATGACATCCTAGAAGAGATAGGATTCCACGAGTCTGAGAGTCCGTGAGCCTGAGAAAAATCACTTAATTTTTTTTCTAAGTATAGGTTCATATTGGAGGCTGCGGAAGTTGGGCGTGCATTTTGATGACACTCGAGAAGACATGTGAGTCTGCAAGTCCGAGATTTCGCAAAATCGAGAAAAATGACTTAAAGTTTTTTCTAAGTATAGGTTCATATTGGAGGTTGCAGAAGTTGGGTGTGCATTTTGATGACACCCGAGAAGACATGTGAGTCCGCAATTTTGAGAGTCTGCGAACCCGTCACATAAATAAATCTAAGTAAAATTCCATGTTTAAAATGAATAAGAACCATCCAATCAATGATTGATTATATATGAATCGTTGATCTATCTAAAGCACCTAGATAAAATAAGGATCGTCCATCTCACCGGGTGATTAAGTCAGAGTCGTTGGATCAAGATCTTCTCAGAAGTAAGGTAGGCCATTAGATCAGATCATGGGTGCAATCCCAACCATTCATTGGTAAAAGGTAAAGTGGGTTGAAGGAAGCGCATAGGTACCTAAAAAAATTATGCATGAATAACATATATATGCACATCGAAATCAACGGTCAAGATTTAATCTTGATCTCGATCCTACAATAGCTGAGTCTCTACGAAACCAAAGCTCAGTGAAACAAAGAAATTGACATTTTTAATCAATTTCATGTAGGGTTTTCGGATCGATCATTCCATAAGGAAGATTGACATGAGAAAGATCAAAACATAAGTAATCTACAAGGGATTTGAAGTCGATTAAGTTAATTTTAATTACAATCTATTGTGAATGAAGAGGCACGTTGGTTCATTATTAAAAGACACAATGGTTCAGTGATGCACATCATTTGTAAAGATAGATATACTCATAATAATGAAGAATGAAAGTGTGACTCAGGGAGATATCTGAGTATATGCTACCTAAATCAGAGTCACAAGAATAGGATTGCAAAGTAAAAATGTGCAGTGAGTGTGGAAGGGAGGATCTCGGGAGGATTGTATTCCTCTACAAGTTGAAGCATGAACATCATGGATTCACAACTTCCTTTCAATATGGTGCTTTGTTACACATTATTTTCGTCATCCCTATGACCGTTAATGATGTAAACCTATATGTTGCCTTCAGAGGGATCAATGGCCTGGGTTCCTGAAGAAAGAAGGGAGAAGAAATTTTCATGAGAAAAGAAGTTGCATTATCCTTTGTAAAAACCCTATTAAAGAGGATGTTCGCAGGTTTCTATATAGGTAGGGTGAAAAAATGCTTGATTTTCGCAAGCTGCACCATAGCTAGGTCGTGAAGTGTTCGCAGGTTGCTATATAGGCAGGGTGCAAAAATGATCATACGTGGGAAAAATGAGCATCTTCTCGATGCTTCTAGAAGGAGAAACTTCCATGGTGAGGTGGCATCTGAATGGTTTGGATATTACTCACTTTCATGATTTAGTGGGATCATCCTAACCTCCTCACCTTATCCTCTTCAACTTATAAAAGGAGAGGATCTCTCATGGAGAAAGTTGGCTTTTGATTTTGGAGATTGGATTGGATTGAGCTTTGGAGATTATTAGCTTGGCTAGATGAGCCATTTTTTCAAGATAGATTGTGAATATTATCATATCTATGCTCTCATAATTCTTGGAGTGGAAATGTGCGGGGAATGAAGGACAGTTGGAAGGGACCTTACGACATCAAGGCCATGGTTGTAATCTCTCTTTCACATTTAATATGATACAGTAATATGATTCTTTCCTATAAAGCTTGTTGTGTTTTATTGTATGATTCCTTGATCA
>SNQJ01S0111790.1:9599-27526 GCA_010110895.2 Picea sitchensis | reverse complement strand
TTTCCCTCCTACTACTCTAAGCTATCTTATCGAATTAAATATTACTACCTACTTTACATTTATTACAATAAATTCCTACAATCGACAGATGAGAGAAAACACTCAAGATTTGTATTACAATCCCAAGACATTAAAAGCAAATACATCCTCCCAACTATTGCATTAAAGGTTCTTCTTTTGAAATTCAAAATGTCTTCAAAATGCGCACTAGTGTATATCCAACTGTCCTCCACTTCTGCTTGATGGCGATGCTCCTGCATCACATTTCAAATAATCCAGTTATGCACTCAAATACAAAATATCTCCCAATCAAATATCATTTTCTGAGGGAACAGGTAAATGATAAGATTGTCAAGTTGGAGTATGTTCCTACCAAGGAACAAATAGAAGACATATTTACAAAACCCCTATCTAGAGATACATTTGAGTATCTCATAAAGAAGATGGGAGTCATTCCCACTTCTTAGTGAAAGCTTCAACTGAATGTTTTCGAGAGCTCAACAAAACCAAAAGTGCAGGGGGAGAGTGCATATGGTTGCACGTTGTAAAGAATAATGAATAGTATTGTGTTAGGGGGAGCTACAAAAATATTGTTAGCTACAATGAAGAAATTACCAAATATAGAAACCCTTTGCCATTGATGTCAAAGGGGGAGAGAAAAGAGACAAGGGGAGACTTGCATAGAAGACTTGCACATACTAGTGTAAAAATATGTGTTGCCATCAATGCCAAAGGGGGAGATTGTTGGAAATCATGTTGTCATTGATGTCAAATATAGAAAGCCTTGGATTTCATTGATGTCACAAGAAGGGGGGGATGACCATTGTCATTAATGAAGGCAAGAATACTATGTTTCCATGTCCAAGGATTGTGAAAGGATATCATATTTTCATGGGATCGAAAGAACAATCAGAGCAATTCGATGTAATTTGAAAGTTGCATAAATTATAAATTGAGGGTTGAGATTAGATCTGGGAGAGGAGCATCACTAGATTGATGGCTCTTGTTGATCATCCATCGAACCCTGAAAGAAAGATATTTAGGGTTTCAAAACTTCATATCGAATCTTTCTATCTCGACTCCAACATCAATACTCTAAGGGTGAGATCGAGTTGTTCATCTTAGAGGGAGAATCAATGGCCACAATCTATCGTAGATCAGATCACAAGGAAGATCATTCAGAGCAGGACTCCAAGATGTTTGAGTCTTAACTCTGACAACGTGGATGAATATTGTCCATTTGTTTCGAGAAGTTATCAATGATGGAGATTAAACTCATGAACAAAGATCGATGGTGTAGAACTATTCAGACTGATGTGGTTCCATCGGAATTCAAGTTTTCAGAGTATTTAGCTCGGACCATTCTGAGACACTCTGATGGAAGAAGCTTCAAATCGACATGGACCATTGATATATCAGAGAAATATAAAATTAATATGAATTTTTGATCTATCGAAGCCATAGTTATCTAAGCAGGAATGTTGACAGAGTAATTTGCGATCCAATACAAAGGTATCGAAGAATATTTCATTCCTGGCCTTGGTTTGCTTGTAGAAAGGTATGCCCAGAGTCTTTGTTCGTATGTTAATAATGGAAGAACAAGATTAGATATTACATAGAGGTATATCTAAATTGACGGCCAACATCAATCTTCATTCGAAGTCCAAAAAAATGGTAGAATACTTTCAGAGTTAGGTATTCATAGTCTAAAAGATACTCCAATGAAGAGAAGTCTGACCAATGGATGAGATCTATGTGGAGGGAACATATAGACAACTCCTATAAGGACACATAAACGGGAAGTTCAATTCCATGTTTCCAATGCCAAGTTAGCACAACGACAGAGAAGAGTAAGAGGAAGGGATGGCATCATAGGCTTGGAGGTGCCACGTCATCCAATGCACATTGAAGGAGTCCACGTGGAGGATACATCAGTTTCATGTCAGCACCACATCATATACACCTATCAAAATTTACATAGTGCCATGTAAATACCAGGATAGTGCCACAAAAGAAGACAAGTGTAAAGTATCGAAGAATATTCATTTTCGATACCTTCGAAGCTTATCAATCAGTGTTCAAAATATTTGGGAATTTTCACATCTCCGATAAGAGGTGTATCGAAGAATATTCCTTTTTCTATATCATCAATCAACATTCAAAATATTGGGGAAGTTGTACAAATCTGATGAGAAGGGTATCGAATAAAATTCCCTTCCTTGGGAAAACTGTTATCTCAAGAAAATGAGCAATTTGGACCATTGGTCGACATGCAAACAAGATGTGATGAAAATAGTAGATATACGTCGGTCCCCCATAAATAGCTTACAAAAGGACAAAGGGAAAAAAGATAACCATTGTGTATGTTGATGGGGCGACGTAATGAGAGCCATTGATTTTATATTGCGAGGATCATTGGATCCGTCATAGTACTTGTCATTGGAGTAGAGTTGATACTTCGACAATGAAGGAATCTGAGAATCAACGATATGATGGTTGAGGTAGTGTTGAGTGTTTTGGAATCCCTATGTTCTAGATAAACATGATAACAGATCGATGATTGAGATTGAACGTGGCCCAAGGACTAGATATGATGATTGTGCCCTATCTAGGAGCGATCGAACGATAGATGTGCGTTGTAGTCATGTTATGTGGACATAATGAGATCAGTGGATGAGATCAATCTGGGATCCAAATAAGATGCATATTGAGCATCAAAGACGCATTTCATATCATTGTATTGATTCAATGGGTAGTGAGAGGATCGATGGATAATACTCAATATGAAGGAATATCCAACAATTGTTGAGTGATTATATTTGTGCCATGAATGGTAAGCAAGCCTGTGCATGAAGCATGGAAGGAATTTGAGACCATTTGGAAGGATTTTCTTTTAATCCTGGTCTTAATGGAAATCTAGAGCCAACCTTAGAAGCACATTTTGTGTATATGAAAAATTTGTGGAGAAAGGAAATTCTATAAATAATGATGGCTTAATTGAGTTAGTGTGAGTGAGAAATGTGAAGAAGTGAGGCTTTGAGGTTCGTAGTAGAAGCATGGAAGTGATGAAGAAGATATGAATTCTGATAACATAGAGGATGAAGCATGTTGGAAAGGTCTTCTAAAGAAAACTATGAATTACATATTTTTTAGGGTGGCAGAGTGGAGCAAGGAAGGAGATTGGTGTCTCCTTCGGGTTGGTGTCTGTGAACAATAATTTTGTAGGTTGGTTCCCATCAGTTGATTTTTTCCTCAACAAGGAGATTAGTGTCCCCTGCAGGTTGGTTCTTGCAAAGATTATTTCATATTGGTGTCTGTTGTAAGTTGGTGCTTACAATTTTTTATAAATGATTTTTTTTGGTTTTCTCCCATTTGGGTTTCGACGGTAAATCTATGTGTATTGTGAATTGTATGGTTTAATTGTTCATCATTGACTATTGGTGAATAACATATTTTTATTAGAAAAAAATAACGATAAAAACAATTATTGTAAAATATTGATTCACCCCCCTCTCAGTATTCCAACATCCTCAACAACCTGGAGGAAAGAAGAAGAGGAATAAAAAGAAAAATTCAAATGCTAGTCAAGGGACCACTCCCACCTAAAAAAATCAAGGGGGAGACATGAAAGAGAATAAGAAGAGTCGGTTCCCCTACACGATTTGTGGGGAGGAACACCTAACTCATCAATGTCCCAGGAAGGATGATATCCATCGGTATTTTGCTCAACAAAGGGGCCCCCAAAAGCCCGTTTTACTAACTCATGATTTCCCCCCTCAACCTCAAGACATGGTTGCAACAAATCCTACCCCCCCACAAGGAGGAATGGAAGTTACTCCTCAACATGAGGGGTGCTCCTTGAATTCCAAAATTTTCACATGTGACCAAATGGTCAACTTGTAGACTTGAGCCAAGAACTATGACAATCCTGAGCCTACTCCTACTATCCATGACTCAACATCTTATTCCTAGCTTGGCATCCCTCTTCATATTGAGAAGCCATACTTTGACACACCAATTCACCCCCCAAAGGGTGTTCTTTGATGAATCACAAACAATCCAAATACACGGGCCACCCACAACTACATTATTGTGGAAAACTTTTCCCAAGCACCTTGTGCCATGTATGGACTCGAAGTTCTCCAAATTTTCCTAGCACAACATAAATCATTTTTTTCTTCCAAAGGTGGGGTTGATCCCTCAGAGTTGATTTTGTTAATCTTTGATTCTGATCAGATTCATCATATGATTTCCCATCAAATCAGTTTCCAACTCAAAGTAAGAATGATGGGGAAAAATATCCTTCACACCATGATTGATGAAGGAGCCTCGACTTGCATAATGTCTATCTATTGTTCAAAGGCCCTTGGATCTCCTAAGCTCGACACATCTGCAACACTATTGAAAGCATTTGATGGAAATATGTTCTAGCCCCATGGGATAATTACCACCTTAACCATTGATTTAGGTGGTAAGGTTGTCTTTGTCATTGTGGAGATTGTTGATGCACATATTCAGTACAACTTGTTACTTGGGGGAACTTGGTTCTATGAGATGAATTCAATTGTCTCATCCATACTTAGGGTCTTATGCTTCCCTCATCGAGGAAAAATAGTGGCAATCGATCAACATATGTTTTGTACCCCAGATCTTGGATCCAATCCGGGGTATAATGTACCCTTTATCAATGATACCCAGTAGTATTACTTGAGTGTTGGTGTAGGGATATTAAAAGACTCTTTGATCATGGGAAAATTACATCTTCCCCCAACACCTCCTATTGTGAACATTTCTCCAGTCAACATGATATCATCATTTACTAGTGGATCCCTCAGGTCTATTGATCCTTGGGTGATACCCCATCCTTAGGACGTTGAGTCTTATGGAGCTTCCATGCCACTCACCATGGCCAATATTTCCTCCCCGGTGATATTGTCTATGTAAACTAATATTGGTTAGAAAATCCATCCTCATATGGAGTGTGATCAAACTGCTCCACCCAAATGGGTTGTTGACTCTCCAAGTTCGCATGATTTCCTAGATACTGAGTTGCCTTCAGATAAGGCCATCTTGGATGTTATGACTTCCATAGATGAGACCAAGGATGAGGTGATGCATTGATCATATCTCCCTAATTTTGAAACAGTGAGAGTTAATATGACGAGTCTTGATCCGAGACTGGGGAAATTCACTGGGTCATCCAATACACCTTCTAGTCTTGACCCATTTCTACCTCGGTTATCTTTTTTAGAATATTTAACTGAGTTCTATGCTTCCCCTTCCCTCGAATATTTGTGTTTCATACGTCCTTCATGTCTTGATGGGACCTATCAAGGATTTATCATTTCTCACGAAACCACTCATGATGAGTATCTTCGGTTGTATAGATTCGTTACTATGTGACATGGCCCTAGTAGGTGATCCATATGATGTCAAAAATGGCTCATGAGTTCATGAATGAAGAAATATCCTTGGCTTGAGCCTCGCAATGGGATCTACTTACCATAAAGCATCAAGATGTGTAGTGCCTAGTACATAGGTGTGTGGTGTGAGAACTTTTTGTTTTACATATATCATATCTAAAAATACTTTCTTTTTTGAGATTTCGCTACGCGTTTTGACCCTGGAATTGAGTTTACATGTGTTGACAGGATTGCAGAGGCATTTTTTTACATAAATGGTGACTTCCATCGAACTTGAGGTACGTGTTTTGAAACTAACATATAGGAATAAGTTTCTCCCTACAACCACACTTTACATTATTTATCGTCCGTTATGTCGACACATGCCTCAGGTTCAATCATGTCAGGTTGTGACATTAGCCAATCAATTGTTTCTCATAGTAACTTGTACGGTAGTGCCTACCCTCCATGGGCATCCTAGTTAGCACCCATATTTTCATTAAGTTCCCATGTTGAGATTTCCCGTAGGCCCGAGAAATTTCCTGTAGTTCCGCCATGACTTAACGTCGAGACAATTATTCCTCTCTTCATATATATTTTGGCCATCTATATTCTAGAAATTTTCATGTTTCTTAATGGTCACCTATGCATTTGTTGCTCATGTCATTTACCTCACCGCTGCATTATTGTTTGATTAAATCATGCTTACTTCTATTGTAGTAGCCTTTGACCATCTTCCTCTTGCATTATTTGGCCTTTGTTTTGCATCCATCTACCCATGGACAAAACAACTGCTAAGAGTGGATCTCACTTTCCATAACCATTTGCATTAATTTTTCTTAGTTCATTTCCATATGCTTGGAAAATAGGAGCATGTTTTTAATCCACTCGTTCTCTCCATATGTGATGTAGGAGCATCAGTAGCGTTTCAGCAACCAGTGCAATAGTGCACTAGGAGGGAGTAGATCATGAGGAGAGAGAAGCGCCAACCTTCTCATCTTTTTTTAAATTTGTCAATTTAATCTAATAAATATTGTAAGGCTCGAGGATGGTTGAGCCATTGTATTGTGTAAGGCTAAGTATAAGTTTCCTTTAATGGTTGATATGTAGATAGATCTAGATCTGATTCGAACTAGATGTAAATTAATTGTAATTTAATGTAGGTAGGTGAAGAAGGCTAGAGAAGCCCGTCTTTTGTAAAAATATCAATGTATTGAGATCATAGGGGCATCAGCGCATTAGAGAACTAGAGGATTAGAGATTAGAGAATCTCATGAGAAGAGAAAGAGAAGAGAGGAGAGAAGAAAAATAATTTAGACTATGTTGCATTCCAGTCTTGTAAACACCGTACAGAACATTTAGATTTAATACAAAGGAAAATTTCCCTGCATATGAGTCCCTGTGTGTGTATTTTGTTTTTGAATGTGCGTTTTCTAAATGTTTTATGTGTATATTTATGAATTCCATGAGTGCAATTATGTTCCCTTTGTAGGAATAGATAAACTTCCCTATCTGTGTGAGTTTTTGAGTGTTCTGGGCTCGCAAGGCTAGTGCAAGGAGTGCACACCAGAGTTATTAGAAAACTATTAGAATCCAATGCAAGGAGTGCGCAAGAACTCGATTTCTAGTTTAGGAAGAGTGCACTAGGTGGGCACTCCAGAATAGGTTACAAGCTTAGAAGGGATAGTGCAAAGAGTGCATTGAGTGAGCGCAAGCAGTGCGCCTACACTCAGTGTAGTTTTAAATCTCAAGGGAAGGTCAGTGCAAGTGTGCACAAAGTAAGCACAAGGAGTGCGTAGGTGAGTCTTTCAAGCCCAAGACTTAGGAGGAAAGTGCAATGAGTGCACAGAGCCAACACTTCATTAAGTTTTGATCAATATCAAGATGAAGAGTAAGTGCCAAGAGGGCACAAGGATTCATCTGAAAGAAGAACACTCTGACAGTGTTCGCAAGCTCGAGAGCAAGAGCGTAGAGTGTCAGGAGGGAACACGAGATCATCTAAAGGAACAAAGGTCCAAGACCCTTTGAAGTAGAATAATTCCAATATCAGGGGAGACAGTGCAAGAAGTGTGCATGTGACTTATTTAAGTCACAAATATCAGGAGGGAAGCCCAAGGTGTGCGCCAAAAGCTAAGTCCTTCAAGAGAAAAATATTAAGGAAGATAAATCTCTTTGTTTTGAGGTGAACGGACGAGATATGTTCGAGAGAAGACAAACCCCCGCACAACCATTGGATCTGGATAAGGAGTGTGGACGTTAAACACTTAAGTCCTTCGGAATTCGTTGCTTTGACAGTTTTTAGGCATTTGTTGTGAAAGTGGTCGAAGCCTCGGAGTGAATCTACATCGTAGATCGCAGGGAGATCGCCAGTCGTTGGATTGGTCAAGCATAAATCTAGTTTGTTGGATCCAAACCCAAACTAGAGGAGAAGAACATGGGAGAAGATCAGATCCCATTCATCGGATCTGTGCACGGATGAACGTGATACATAGATCTCATAGAAGTTCAGAGATTCAACACTTTGATAGAAACTAGTTCTTGTGTTACCAGGAGGAAAATCTCTTGAAGTCCCGAAATCCAAAGAAGATCCTGACCATTCATTGTTTGTGACATGTGTCAACATATTATTGATTATTTGGAAGTCCGACGATCCAGAGCATCATGGGTGAAAAGTGTTCAGGTGTTAAAAGGCCCAAAGTCCCAAAGCCTGGAGTTAATCTAGGTCATTCATTATTGAGGACATGTGGACCATGGATCTCTTCCCTTAGCCACTTTGATGTTCAACGATTTGGGAGTCTAGTGGTGATTTGGGTGTCTAGTGGCAATTTGGGAGTCTAGTTGGTTGTTGGGGAAGTGTGGACCATTGATCTGGGAGACCTCCAGTAATTTTCCAATTCGACGTTCGAAGGATTTGAAGCATTGTGTTAGCAGATATGCCGAAGCCCGAAGTTCTGGAGCGCAAGTCCAAGATTTCTCTAATTCGACGTCCGTAATATTTGGAAGGTGTTGCGATTGAAACCCCTGAAGCCGAAAGTTTTGAAGCGTCAGTCTGGGAATTCGCCAATCGGTGTTCGGAGGATTGAGGTGTATTGTGGGAAAAACCTCTAAAGCCCGACGCTCTAGAGTGTCGTAGTTGCGGATTTCAAAATATTAAGCCCCAGGTTTTAGCCCTAGGTCACGTGAAGACTCCGTTGGAGTAAAAATACCCTCGCGAACTCGAATTTTCACATAGGGAAAGGAGAGAAGGACTCATGGAAAGAACTCCAAGGGTTCTGTGGGGACTCGAGAGCCAATCTGGCTCCTCTGTAGATCGATCCTAGACTGGGAGGTCGCACAAACCCCTAAGAGGGGTGGGTGTTTGCATTAATATGAGTACACTTTTATCGTATTTTAGGACTCGTAAAAGGACATAAAAAAGATACATATCAAGTACACTTTATCTCAATTTCAGACTCGTTAAAAGACACGAAAAATAAGCCATCACAAGTATACTTTTAACTCTTTTTTGGGCTCGTTAAAACTGCACGAAAAAGACACTATTGAGCACACTTTTATCTCTCTTTCATGCTCATTAAAACATGAAGGAGACACCAAAAAATAAAAATAAAATGACTATGGGTTTTTCACCATTGGTCTATTCTCAAAATGGTAGCATCAGTCAAGTCTCCCTTGAACATGGCACCTCTTTGAGTCGTCATCATACAGTTGGGTTTTATCTTTCCTAGGATCTGTCAGAGTAATATGATTTGGGGATACTCCTCCAACTAGTTACTCTTCCAGTCATCATGAAGGGTGCTTCAATGCCTCATGTGTTGTTTCACTATATTCATCAAGCGCTTGTGTCTTGATGCCAATTCACCATTGTGTCATGATATATGTTCAAGGGAAGTTTAAACCTGAATTGGCCATCTGTTATTTTGTTGACTTTCTGAGCCGACCATCCCTGTGTTAGTTGTACTTGGTGGTACTCTCTCTTCATATAATCTCCCATTGTATGTTTCATGAAGATTGATGGTGGATACCTTAAGGCCATCCTTCAATCAATCTCTTCCTATCGAATTCAACACATTATCTAGGAGAGGGGTCTAGAAACCAGCTAGTACCTTGGAGCTTGTAGTCCTTAGTGGTAGGCCTCCTTGTGATTGAAAATCAATTTACATCATTGACTCCTAATCGATTGATTCTACGAGTGTTCAACATTAGATCCTCTATTCAAACTCACTATATTATGCTAGGTACCTTGGGGTCCATCTTCCTCATCATATGTTCCCCTTAAGTATGTTAATAGTATACACTAATGACTGGTAATCAGAAGGTTTTTACCATGCTTAACATCAGCTCATCTATTTCTATGTTGTATATTCTTACCATCGAGATTTGGGATGAATAACTTGGGTTTGGTACGAAGAACTTGGGTTTGGGGCCACATCATTCCTTTCCAGCATCCCCTCCCAATGTGTAATGGAGTATATCACTTGTCTATGAGTACTTTGAAGACTTTGGGGGAACTTTCCTCAATGCTCATTTTATTCGTGATGTATATATGTTGTGACATAGATACACATTGTATTTTCTCATGGATATGATCTTACTACTGATATAGACCCTCATTGTATTAGAACATGGCTATGATAAAAAAATTATGACATGGATCCACCGTGTATTATTTCATGGCCATGGTCTTTCATTTCGTGTCATGGATCCATAGTGTATTGTTTTGCGGCCATTCTTTGTTACTATTCATAGTTTGAGTATGTCTACCTAGGGGATTGTATATATATGTTTTTATCATTGGTGTTTGATTGGAAGTCCTCTTTGACCACCGAACCTCTTTTCTCTCTCCTCATGTTGTCTCGTGGACACTATTTTATTGTAATGTGTTTCGACCATCCATTCCTTTTCTGACCTCACAAATTAGGGGTTATATTTTATAGCCTTAATTTCCACCCTACAAGTCCAGAAGGGAATCCAACAAAAGATGAAATCCAGGACACAACTCCAGCTTAATATTTAGGTCATTTTTTAAGGGTGTCGCTTGTCATACATAAGACAACAAGCAACTAGTCATTGATCAGTTATAGTGCAACCAATGACACCCTCTGTAATATTCTAGACTCTCGGATTTTCAAAAAGGTAAGTGGGGGATGAGTTGGTTCTTCATGGCATGAGCCTTGAAATTGCATCATTCGAGTATCCATTGGTCTCTAGAATATCTATAAGATCTCCCAAGCCTCTTCCAAGGATCTATATAAAGAGGAAAATCTTGAGCATGAGGAGGAAGAATCATTTACATATCTATGCTGCCAAATTCCAGAGGAGCTTCTCCATCTACATTAGTTGCAGTTAAGTTGCCCAGCCTAGTTGAAGAGTTGAGGACGAGCAAGGATTAAGGGGTAAAGAGGAATGAATCTACACCATGAGGTAATTGTATTGATGTAATTCCATTATTCATATTAATAGATCATTGTTTTTCCCCTATGAATGTTTGTTTTCATCCATAAATATTCATATCTATTTTATTTTATTATAGATAAGGTTAGATCCAAGCTAGATCTAGGATTTTAACACTAGGAAGAGAAATAGAATTGTATGTTTTTATCTTTTGTGTTTAGGAAGAAGATTGTAGGAGTTGAAGCTAGAACTTTAGGACTGCATCAGCCAGGACATACGAAGGACAACCTTCATAACAAGGTATGGCATTTTTCCCTTTCCTTGTGTAATATTGAATCTTATTGCTTGTGTCTAGGAAATCCATAGAAGTCTATCCCTTTATGTGTCTAGGATTAGTAGGAAGATCCTAGGGAGATATTAGCATCCACCCATGAGATTTAATCCATAACACCTACGCATCATAGAAACTAAAAAATGACATAAAATTCGAGGGCGAATATACCACCCCAGTTAGTAATAAAAACACTACTTTGCAATAATAAAAATTGTTCACTAAGTAAATGAAGCAGGAAAGTAAACCAGGAAAAAACACACGCAATAAATTGTTCTAAGGAAAGTCATATGCATTGGGAAAATCAAGCAGTGTAGGAAATTAAACACACAAACAAAAAAACAAACATGCATGAAAAGAAAAAATGCATTCTAACTATTGCTCAAAGAGGTTATTCATGCCTACCCTACTCGCTAACTAAGAGAAGTGGTTGCTAAGTGAAATGAAAATTTTAATGCAACCATTCAAGAAGATTACTAATAGCTGGAAACATTCCCTTATGTTTGGCTATCAGCCAAAACAAGGATATGTCAAGCCTTAGGTGGGTATTATCCATAATCTTAGTCACTCTCAAGTCTGGAAACAAGGTTCATATCTATGAAGGGAAAGGGCCAAATTTCTCCAAGGTTGGCTCACACCTCTATAAAATCTCTCCATCCAATGGTTGATAGAGATAACGTAATCAGAAGAAAGGGTCAGCCCATTGGTTTTGCTTGAAAACTCATCCAGCTAGGAATCACAAGGAAAATATTGACTCTTGGTCATAGGTAACGAAGGAGAATGCTCATGAGTCAAAGGAGGGACGTAAGGAGGATGCAGGTACTCAAAGGTCAAGGGTAGGATAGACAGACAAGGAAGAGATAAGAAAGAAGACGAATGGCATTCATAGGTCAAGATTAAGCTCTCAAGGACACAAGGCAAGGGAAAATCAACATCCATAACAACTATTTTTCATTCAACCTTAATATGGAGAGGAGACCAAATCTCAAGAAAAATCTTGAAGAAATATGAAAACGATGAGATATTTACTTAAGTTTTCCATACCAATCTATTATCCCATCCTCAAGAAATTCCAATTACAACAAGAACATCTTCATATTAAGATATTCATGGATAATGTTGAGCTTTGAAATAGCAACACTAAAAGATGAAATGTGTGAAACAGATGAATCACGAAGTCCATGAAATATTGGCAATTTATTTCTCTAATATTGATCATGATTCAGGTACCCTTGGATTCGTGCAAAATACAAAGGACTAAGTAAATCTTGTAATAACCATTCAACTTCACTTTATTCAAATTTTGGATCATCAACTTCTTCAGAGAAACTTCGTAAGTGAGATTCTTCATAAGGTTCAATCTTAGCCATGTCAATTTCACTCTCACGGTTGGTATCATAAATGACATATCCTTCAAAATATCTTTCATCCCAATCATGTCTTCCAATGTAGATCAATTCATCAAAGCTTATAACACCTAGGGAATCATCATCTTCATGGAACGAGGGAGAGTCCAAAAGTCCTACCTTAATACTTACCCCGTCAACATCGTCACATGATGGATAAAAAATCTCAATATCCTAACAAGGGGTATCATACATTGAGTCCTAAATTTCACCTTGGTAAGGGAACAATTTTTTGGGAAACTCCATCCTCTAAGTTCTCATCCAAATCTATAAATTCACCAAGTTTCTCTCATTCTAAAGATACTTCTACAAAATCTTCCCTTTCAAAATTTTCAAAGGATTCCTTAGGAGGTCTCAAAGTTTGGGAAAAGGTAAAAGTTGCTAAGTCATTTTCTTCACAAGGATGGCGGGGGGGGGGGATTTGGTCATTTTCAAAACACACCTCCTTAACTTCATCTTCAATTTCCTTAAAATCACCCTCTTGAATAGATTCATGAAGTAGTTGAACTTATTCTTCATCCATTTGTTCCTCCTGTAATGATTCTTCTTCAATGTGCTCATTGAAAGATTGGTTATCCTACTCATTTATTTCAAATTGTTAATCTTGAATCAATGTTAAAGTGAGATCATCTTCACTGTGAGTTGTAGCCATATATTATATTTCCTCAATTAAATTCAAAAGAGCATTATTTTCCTCTATCTTCTTTCTTATTTCAACCCCTAATTCATGCAAATGTTGCCTTTGAAACTAAAGGAACAAATCATTAATCATCCTTTTTCTCTCATGAAAAGCCTCAATCCAATCATCCAATTGTTCTTATTTAAGGTATTTTTCATAAGTTTGATTTTCTAGGTCTTCACAAGGTGACAATTGTTCTTCAAAGGAATCACAAGGAAGCCCTTCATCAATGTCCCTTTCAAGTAATTGACTCTTCATGGGAACATAAGATGTCTCCTTAATCTCTTGATCCTCACTTGCTTCTTCATGTTGTAAGGTTGTTATTGGTTATTGATATATCCGGTCTGAGGTTGTATCTTTATCTTGAGTGACCTAGGGTTCATGTCTTCTCAGGGTTTCAACAAAGCCTCTAAAACTATCGGCCCTCCTGGTAAACCAGAAGGAAACGCAGCGCACAAGGTGCACTGTGTTGTCTCACCCGAGATAGTCTTAATGGGTGGCTGAAATACTCATGTGTTTGCATCGTAGGATTGAGTGGGAGATATGAGAACTGTATGTTGAGAGTTCTATTTTAACTTATTAACACAATACATTGTCATTTATGATTATGCAGGGAATATAACAACTCATTCATTTAGCATATTAACAACTACTGAAGAAAATAAAGAAACACATGCATTCAATAACATAACACAGGTTTTACCATGGTTCAACCCCTGGGCTACGTCCACAAAGATCTAGCTCTTAGCTCATTTATTATAGTAGTTATGAAACTACAACGTCATGTGCTTTACAACTCATCTCACATGGGTTGAGATCTATTATGAGGTAGACTAGATTGCACTAGGCTCCTCAACCTACGATCTAAACCTCAATATCTACCCTCCTCGGTCCTCTCTAGCTCAAAAACTTACAAAAGTAGGTCATACAACAAAATATTACATTGCATCCGCTTCCTTGCATCTATCTCTAATCATACCTGCTATTAGACCTAGGTATCTATATTTGTATGTTTCTGGCTCGCTAGCCATTATAATGTGTTGCAAAAACCCTAACCCTAACATTGTTAGGTCTTCGATGCATGTGTGCATGCTGCTCTTCCTTCCAACTGTCGTTTCCCTCGTGCATGCTTTCTTTCCCAAAATCGCCTTTCTTTCCACTTTGTCTTGCTTCCAACAGGCCCCCAACACTGACATGTGGCTCGTCCTGAGCCACCTAACCTTTGTGCGCTTCATCGATCTCCCTAGTGATCACCTGGAACTTCTCCTTGAGCTTTGTTTCTTGTGTTTGAGCTTGTGCAGTATTCTCCTTGAGTGTGTCTACTATATGGACTGCAATCTCGTCACTAATCAACCCTGTGCACTCTGCCTAGGTCTATGCCATATTTTTCTTGGATTCCTCTACCTGTGCAATGACTTCTTCTACTTGTTCTTGAAGCGGTTCCATTTGATCCTGATGCTCCTTTTTCTTCATTTTCACAATGGTGAGTTATGCCTGTAGTTTCTTCATAGGTGGACCCTCCACTTCTCTTTCTCCTTTCACTTCCTCGATTTGAATATCGTGCAGATCGTCTTCATCTGGTGCTTCCTCCTGCACATGGTAACATGACAACAGTTCTTTGACTATCTGTTTGTTCCATTGTTGTTCTTTTGTTATGAGTTCGAATTCTGGTTCCTTGATGAATATCACCCCTCTTATTTGTTTAAGAGCTGCATCTATGTTGGGGTTCTCATGCTCGAATGAAAAAGTAACTGTAAAATTCTGTTGCAATACCATCCAGGTCATAGTTCCTGGTCTGTATACCAGTTCATTTGTATGCCCTCTAGAGTGTGTATGAAATGATGAGGCCATTCCTGTGGGGGTGCCATTTTCCACAACATTTTGCACTTCTCCAAGTGTTCTGTTGGTGCCCCCTATCCATCATACTTTTGTTGCTTGTTGTTTTTTTGTTCTGTGTTGAACCTTATGCGTAGTAACTGCTTACATTGGTACCAATATGTGATTGTCTCTTTGTGTGCTCCCCACCATATTGCAGGTGTGGCCTTGATTTCTATATCAAGTGCTAAGAGTCTCTGATTCTCTAAAACTTCATCTTCATACTATGCCAAGAATACTTCTAGATCGTTTACTCTATGGAAATTGGGTGGTTCCCTTATCTTCGTGCCTACCCATCTTAATGCGTGGTATATTCGTGCACATCTTCTCGTGGAAATTTTGTGTAGCCTTTGTTGTCAGTTCTCTAAAACGGTATCTAAGTCTGTAGCACATGAAGTAATGCTCCACCAACTGAGTATCCCATCTGCAGTTGGGTTCACGTAATCCTCATCGTGCGCAGTTGTTCTGTACAACTAGATGATTTCCTCTAAGTCTAAGCAAGTGGGTTCTACAAAACTTTCCCCTTCAAATGGGTCTAATGGCACGATGACCCTATATTCACCTGACTCAAATGTCATTTTTTGTGTATTCAAATTGATTATGGCTAGGTTGTCAAGCGCCCAATCTAAAACAAGCAACGCTGGATATGGTATTGTGACATCCACTATTTCAATCACTTCAAAGTCTTCTTTAGTGCACACTCTATCCAGGTCTACTGTCACTCCTTTGAGTCTACCAATTGGTAGGACTCTATGTTGGTTTGCTAGTTTTAGTTGCATAGGTGAATATCCTAATGTGGGCTCTCCCATACATTTCCATGTCTTCTTTGGTAATACATTAACTTCAGATCCTAGATATAGTATGATATATCCCATGTTAAAATCTTTGATGTTGGAATTCAATCTGAACTCCCTATTTGTTCTTCTCCTTGTATGTAGGTGATTGACTGTTTTTTGTTCAAGTTTTCCTTCTGTCTCTACACTACATCTTTCTAATATGTTTTGCAATATTTTGACAAATGATGGATCATTCAATACTTTTACACATGATTGCAAAAAGCCTTTGATTATACTTACTTGTCCCACAGGTTTCATTTCGTTGATATGGTCCAATAACAGAGGAATCTCGTGCTCTGGTGCTTCCTTGCTCTACTGCGCAGTTGAAGTCAACGCAATGTTGTTCTTTTGAAATTATTGTCTGGCTTGCTTAAATATCTCCTTCACATTCTGTTTGTTGAACTGCTTCCTTGGTTCGACGTTCTTCTTCACCCATTGGTGTTGTACTGGCTCTTGTCGAGCTTGGTCATTTCCTGTTTTATCTCTACCGCGAGTAACTATGGTGATGTTCCGTCCTTCATCCCTCGCTTCGGCTAAAATCCACTGAACATTCTGGTTGTTTTGGTTCCTCTTTTCTTGGATCTTTACTAATAGTGTCAGACATTATTCTGTATCATGGTCCGATGCACGAAAATACATACAAATTTTTGGTGGAAGTGGACATTCCCTTGCATAATTTCCTAGTTATTGACAATTGAGACATACCATTGTTCATCTACCTCTTCCAAAACCTCCTCTTGCTCGTCCTACACCTCTCTATCCCACTCGATATCCTCTCGGTGCGTTATATTGAGGCGCCTGATTGTACTGCATAGTATTATATTGTGGTTGTGTTCTATTGTACTGTGGTTGTGCAGTATTGTATTGTGGTTATGGTGTGTTGTACTGTGGTTGTGCGGTATTATATTGTTGTTACGCAGTGTTGTATGGGGATGGAATGTGGTTAAATTGTGGTGCAGCTTGCCCATTCATCATTTATGCTTGCACTCTATATGTATCTGATGTCCTCTCTCGCATCAAATTTCTACAATATTTTTCATCATGGCCCACTGACTTGCAAAAGTTGCAATATGAACTCTTTGGGACTGTCTGGTATTTCTACATCATTGGGAAGTGATATGGATCGTGGCACGGTTTCTTACATATTTCGCACCATAGTCCTCCTTTTGGTAACGGATTTGGCATTCCTTTTTCCATATACTGCGTGAATGTTGGACATTCGTTCTTATGGTGTCCTTACATCCTACATGTAGTACACCAAACAACTTCTCGTTTTTCCTTACTTTTATTTTGGTTTAGTTGGAACGTTAAGTTCTTCAAATCCTCCTTCAATTATTCAATGGTTGGATCTGTCTGTTGATACTGGTTTTCTTCCAGTTGCAGGGATGCCTATAGAGCCTCTGCCTGCGTATGAAACTTATGTTGTCGCAATGGGTATTTTAAGTGTGGTAGCAGTGAATTGGCGAATAGGTGCCTATGTTGCATATCGGTCATGAGATATTTCAACTTTCCCTTCAGTCGCTTGAATCTCTGGTCAATCTCCCATACATATTCTCTCGGTTTTTGTCTAATTTTGATCATCTCATTCATGTACTAATCTTCTGAACTTGGCTTCTGGAACTCATTTATCAACAATTTCTTGATGTCTGCAATTGTTCTGGTTGTCCCTAGTGGATTGTTTGTAGCTAAACTCATATACCAATCCAGTGCATCATCCCTTAGTGTAATTGCTAGTTGTGCCAGTTTAGTATCTTCGTTTGTGTTCTGTTTTTCTTCCGAAATCTTCTCACAGATGAACAAATGTTTTTCCAGGTCCTCTGATGCTTCTCCTTTAAATTCTGGTAACATGATGGTGGCATCGTGTCCTTCCATTCTGAACGCTAAACTACTACCTCCGCGCGGTGTAGATACTTGACTAGTGTTGCATGAACTGGCTCCTCCAGTTGTTGTTCCTTCTATAGATGTACTTCATGCTATCTTTCTTCTCCCTAAATCTAGTTTTCTAAA
>SNQJ01S0111789.1:0-19726 GCA_010110895.2 Picea sitchensis | reverse complement strand
AAAATTCTAAGATCTTTTGAATTAGAAAACTTAAAGAAGGATTTCACTTGACTACGAGCTACTTACTATCTAAGTAAACTATCAAGAAATTAAGAAAACAAAGATTTTTCCCTGCCTACTAATGCAAAATCACACTTTTCAACCAAACAAGAAAATGAAAGAGATTTTTTTTTAATTTAAATGATGATAAAGAAAAAAAGGAAAAATGCCAACAAGTAAAAAACCAAGAAAAAATTTCTGGCCTAACCGCAGATCGCAAAGAATCACTTCAAGAAATCACACACTAGCAACTTAAAAAAATGACTCTCACACTTGTCTAAAAACCCTAAAGAAAAAAAATTGTAATGACAACTTTTAAATGAAAAAAGCAAGCTAAGGCTAAGATCAACCCTAAGCTACTGACTGTGAGGACAGAGATTCAAAAACCTGAGAGGTATAACTCTTGTCAAGGGAAAGGATGATTTCCTTACCCTCAACAAAAACTATCCTGCACAAGCACACTACTAACAATCCAACATCAAGCATGTGCACGCGAGCTGTGTAGAGCCAAAGGGCATGTACACGCGTCCTGGCCTTATACAGGCCGCGTGTATCTCTAAAACTCTGAAACAACTAAAACAGACAATCCAAACCAGGAAGAGACCACTGATATTGAGAACCAGGATCTCTTGAAGGCTTAGACACTCTCTTTAATAGAAAAAAGAAAACAATGTAAGGAAAAAAAATCGTAAAACTAACCAATCTGAGACAAGACTGCAAACAACCAAGACTTAGAAAGAATTCTAAAAAACCCCTAAGAATGACTGATTCTAACAGGGAAGATGATGATTGCCTCAAAAAATTTCTGGAATCTACACGTTACTGCTACTTCTTCAGCTAGCGTTTACACGCGGGCTATAAGAGAGTAGGGCGCAGGTACACGCATGCAGACCTTATGCAGGCCGTGTGTACCTCTGTGGGTCTCAAAAAAACACAGTCAAGCAAATAACAAAGATAGCTGGTAGGTAAAACTAGACTCTCTGCTAGCTCAGACTTTGCAGAAACTTCAAAAAACAAGCAAGAAAACCAATCTTTTGAAACTACCCAAAAATACTCCCAGGAACCCCAAAGACTTCCCCATTATCATCGCCAATTCTGTTGTGGTGGAAAATCCCCCTATGGACTAGAAAATAGGGTTATATTATGCATGCAGATATGACCAAAAGAAACCTACTTTCTACCTTCGTCCCCAGACCTAATCCCCATTTCTTTTCAGTGAATACATGGTTAGACCAACATACCTTGTTCCAGATGGTCAATGTCGATCCTTCTTCACTCTTGACCGCTTGTTGGTAGCTCTCCTCCCAAGGCTGACCTGCATACAAAACAAGCAACAAACTACACATGCATTTTACCTACAGACTAATGGGTTAAAGATTCAAACATATATTTACTGAACTATGAAGAACTCATATAGTGGGATGGGAAAAGCATTTCTTTATTATTAACTTTAATGAATCAACTTACAATGTTGAGATCGGCCACTGCTCCACGAATCCTAATACCGGGCTCCTCTTCAAATGTCCTCCAACTTCTTTTCTTTGTACCTCTTCTTTCACAAGGATGGCTAAAGGGTTGGGACAATGGGAATGTGCAATTGGGTAGAGTTTCTTTACTCTTATTCTCCTCCCTCCAAATAGCACCCCTAACCCTTATTTTATAGGCTAGAAGAAGCTAGGTATTTGGACGAACCCTCAGCCATGCATGGCCGGGAGTTTCAGTTAACTCACCCAAAGTTGTGTGTTTCGTTGGCAACTTTCCTTTTTTTGTGCTTTTGTCAGTCCACGCGGGCTATTTGAGGTCAGCTAGTGTGTACACGCGTGTAGTAATGGAGTAGGATGCGTGGGACCTTATAAAAGAGGTTTTTTAAAGACTTTTTCAGTAGTGCTTTGGCAAAGAAGGGATCTGAGATGGCCTGATGCCAGGTAAGAATGTATGGTGCAAAATAGGGTTATAATAGTTTGAGATACCTTTCCCTATTGATCCTAATAATGTTTACGTGTCCCTTTAATGGAAACCAAATGTGAGCCCAGTCTATGCTAAAGTATCCATTCAACTTCTCAGACCAATCTCGACTAAGTAGCAGCACATAAGCTTCTAGTATATCTACTACAATGATGTCAATTACTTGAACAAATTTCAAGTGTGTCACCATTCTGATCATGGCATCCTTGAGTTCTCACATAACTTTCACCTGGGTTTTGTCTAGTTGTATCACATGTTTAACGCTTTTGAGAGGCATTGTGTTTAATTTCTTGCATATAGATAATGGCATAACATTAGAGGATGCCCCTGAATCAGCCAAAGAATTATGGAGGTTTTTGTTGAATACTTCAAATGTCAAGAGGGACAGTGGGACAAAAGGATTTCCTTTTATATCTTCAGAGAAAGCGTTTACAGTTGGTTTATTTCTTAGATACGTGGGGGTAATATTTTCTCCTTGGTGAGTGCTTGTTATAGGATTTTCTACTGACTTCAAGGCTTGTAATAGAAAGTTCTTTTTCTAGGGAATTCTACACATGTTCATGACTGATACATTTGCTTTTAATCTTTTTAAATCTTCTACTATGTTGTAGTCTAGCTTGGGTGATTCTTGTGTATGGATATTTATAGGGTTTCTTTGGGAGACAAAAGGTGCTTTCGGGTGATTAGATGTTAGTTTCCCTCCTAAATTTTGGAAAATGGTAAGATCGTTTGAGACCGGATGACCCCTACTTCGCGTTTACACATCCAAGACCTAAGCGGGTGGTTCTTGAACCTCAAAGAGATCATCTGAAGGCATTGGCAAGTCAGGGTCCCATAGCAGCAATGTTTCTTCTTCCAGTGGGTCAACTTCTTCCTAATCATCAATATTCATCGCTAAGTCGCTTGATTGTTCGATAAGGGAAACCTCGTCTAGGAACCGATTGGCCATCGAATTCATGGCATGCACCCATTGTGGACAGTCTCTTTTATAATGTTTCTCTTGGTGGTAGGTACAGAAAGAGTCATATGCTACATTTCCCGGTTCGATGTTTAAGTTGGTTGAGAGAGGTTCAATTGCTTTGAATGGTGGGTTTCTTTCAAAAAAGGGTTTATAGGGCATTTAGCCTTGGTTTCCTTCCCCTACACTTCTTTTATTTTCTATGATTTCATTTGAAAACTTCTTAATCACCCGTTGTAGGTCCTCTATGTCTCCACTTCCCTTTTCGAGACCTTGTTCTATTTGTTTCCCTGGGGTTCTGGTCAACAAGAGTCCTCTCCTGGGTGGAGGTTGAGCTTCCTTCTTAACTAGCGAGACATGGCCCTCTTTACATCCCTTCATCTGGAATTCAATTATTTTGGCCTCCTCGAAATTCTCAGCTAGATTTTTTTTGGTAGCCCTTTTTACAAACATGTAAATAGAAGAAGGGAGAGCATTAGCGTATACTTTGATTTGCAACTCCTTTGTGGGTTTAGCTTCGGGTTGGAATTTTTTCAGGATAGTGGTGAATTGGTGATTGAAGTCTTTAACCTTTTCTTTTGAACTCATGGTGGCGACAAACAACTCAACCATCGAACCTCCTGTAGTGGTTTCTTCTGCGAATTTGTCTAAAAAATCCTTTTGAAACTTCTTCCAACTAGCTATGGACCCTACAGGAAAGTTGAAATACCACGTAGAGGTTAATTCTCAAAGGTATAGGGGACAATACTGCATACTACATCTTCATGTTGGACATTCATCAGTCTAATAGCCAGTATGAACTTTTTAATATGGTCTTCAGGCAATCTAGAGGTTTCAGGGTCAAATTTAGGGAGTAACTCTTCTAAATGTCAAGGAAGGTTATGTACTCGTCTAGGGATTTCCAGAGCATCTCTTGCCAACCAAGGTTGATTATTCTAAGGTGGCTTTCCCCTTTCTTCATTATGATCATTGTTATATTTCATATCGTTCGACTCTGAAGCTGGGCAATCTAAGTTAAACCCTTCCTCGTCAAATTCAAAATCGTCGGGCTCAAAGTAGTTACCAACTGGTGTTTTGGGAATTAGATTAATGGGATGTTATATCTCGGTGAGGGAAAAATATATCAGGTCTTCTACTGTGCGAACAAAAACCTGGTCGGGGGTGTCGACCAGTGGTATGCTTACTTTTTTTCTACAAGGAAGTAACGGAGATAAGTGTAGTGTTCCAATTTGTCGGGCGTAAGCTCATGTGATTCTTTTGAACTAGTTCAACTCCTCGTGGGGAAGAGCGTAAGGTATTTCATGGAATAAATGTTCTTCCTTTTTCTAGGGTGAGTTAATCATTTTAGGAGTACTCAGTGTATGTGGGTTGTCTTGAGAATGAATAGCCATGCATGTGGGTTGTTTTGAATCCATAGGTTATGTGAAATATTATATCATAAATATTGTTAGCCATTCATTCATTCAGACACTCCTTCTAGTGCCAATTTTGTTGAGAGGTCCTAAATCCATTTAACTCAACAGCAAGAACTACACCTGCCACTGAGGCCCAATTAGAATCTGCAACATTTAATAGTGGACAGGTTCTCCAGATCTTTTGATCCGGCCAAATAATCGATGGGCTTTACATAGTGATTGACATGATATCTTCTTATGAAAGTTCCTCCTTCAGTTTAAACGTTATATTTTTGTATTTTATCTTATTAGATGGGTCTGGTAAAAAGATGGGTGTTGGTATAAACCAACTGGGTAAAAGGGAAAATATTAACTACTGAAGAAGGTTGAGCTTGTGATAACCCTTGCTCTCAAGCATGCAGACAAAGATTTTCACACCTGTGACAAGCCTAGTACTAATACATCAACTTGTTGGTATTTCAATTATTGACTGAGATACAATTATTGAAATAAAACATACATGCAATAATATGATGGAAAGAAAAATAGTTTCCTTAGCTCTAACCATCAATCACACATTAACACAACGATTTTATTTCCATCATTAAGAACAAGAACTAAAGATAAATATTGAATCAGCTAACTTATCAATAGATTCGGAAACTCTTACTCATTACAGCATCCATTCATGAAATAAAGTCAGAAGTATTTCCTCCTCACATCCAATCACACACGCGTTTGATGAAAAACAAAAGTTTGTCTCTAGTCCTAGACAGGACTTCTCAATTAAGGTAGTTTTGAAATAGTTCTTTACAATTCCAAAAATGAGGGTCTTTGCCAAAAATATTGACCCTTTCTAAAAGTTCAATCCTCTTATTTAAAATAAATCATTAACTAAGAATAACCATCAAAAGTGCAAGCTAAGTAAAACAAAACATCACCACATGGTTCTTTCATCTCTTTGTCTTCTCAGAGTCATTGAATGGTTTCACTGAAGTAGATGACTCTTCTCATACTCTCACCATTTGATGAAGAGTTCCTCACATGTTTTGGCATACAATAATATGTGTTGGTCCATCGAGGTCGAAAGGATCTCCTTTACTTCTACTTCTCGTGCCTGATACCTGACTATTTTAACACTTAACTATTGTAATATTGTTTGAGCCTTGATCGGGTGCTCCATGAATTCTTGTACTTGACCTGGCACCATGTTTTCCACCTTTTTTATCTTTGCAGTCCATGTCGAGTCTTGTTTTGCATGTTGTTTGACTATGTCATGAAAGTCGACAAAGTCCTCAGGTCAGTCGAATTCTAGGAGACCGATGTCTCTCATCTCCCGATTGATCTTGACCCAGCTCCTTTCACAATCAGCCTATTTTTCTTGAATCTCCCATTGAGGTTCTTGGGTCATTTTCACCTAGTATTCATCCGCCTTCCTTAATCGATCTATTTTGTTGTCCCTTAGCACCCGAATTTCATGTTCTTCGGCGTCCCATCTCTTTTGAACCACGCTGATGTAATCAATTCTTTCCACTACTTGGTGGGACTTTTCATGCCATATTTCCACATATTTGCAAGTTTCTAGTGCCATAAGGGTGTCTTCTTGGAATTTGGATATCCCTGCAGTGAAAAGGTGTCATTCATTCATCAATTTTCCATAGGGGACTTGGAACTCACTTCTCAAAAACACTGTGGCTTGTGTGGAGTCTTGGTAGTATTTCTCCAAATGGCACATATGCTCTAACTCCTTTAGCACAGCGGCCAACTCCTCTTCATCTTTCCTTTCTCTATACAAGGTGGCATCTATGATCGTCATCCTTGCGTCGATAAGATTGGATGTCTTGGCATGCTCTGTGTTGATCAATTTCTCCTCTATGGTGATGAGGATCGAACTATCCAACGTAAGCATACTCTTCTTAGTGGTTCTCTTCATGATGGATTTCCTCTTCCAGTCATAGGTGATTGCTTGTATATCAATGACCTCATCAACATGTTCAAGGATTTGTTGTTCTCCCCAAGTTAGAGTATTTCCCAGGCTCCCGACTATATATTTTTGTTCAAGGTTGGGTTCCTAAACCTCTTCTATGTGTCTCAATGGCTCGGCCTTTGGTTGTTTCTCATTAAGTGATAAGGTACTAACTAAAATTGAGGAATCAGGGGCAGGTTAGGTACTTGCTTGTTGATCGGCTGTTGAAATGTTAATTTCTTGTTATGGAATTTATTCTTCTTGTTCACTCAATCCTAGCTCATCTCTCGAGTTTTCCATTTGGGTTCCCAGTATGTTGAGTGGCTCGATGTCTAAGGCACTTTTTGCCTCATGATCGATCTACGGACGGCTCTGAACTGGAGCATCGAGACCCGGGGTGGATGCTCTCTCTAGTTCTTTCTCCTATATAATCTATATTGGAGTCACCAGGGATGCCTCCGAACTCTCCTCATAATCGTAGATAGTTATCAAATCGAACAATGGATTTGGTACACTTTTTCTCCCTGATGTCCTCACTATCTCGGGTTGGGTTGAAATTTCCCCTGGTGATCTGATCTGTGGTGGTGGAACTTCAGGGTTTTTTGACCCGGTGATTTCTTCAAGATGCATCGGCTCTAGGCCACTTGGTTCTCCTTATCTTTCGATTGGGTCATCAGCAGGAATCCTCATCATGTCTATCAGATTAGGGTCATTTTTCAATTGATCAATGATTCTTTGTGCCCCTTCTAGCAAGAGAAATCCCCTTCTCTATGCCTCTGTTGTTTCTATTGCTCTGATTTATTCCCTGGCTCTGAGGGCCTCTTGGTTCGACTTCTCTATCATTTCCACCTATTCATCCATGCTCATGGCCTTGAACCTAGTCATATTTGGGTTGACCATTCTCTATACCACTGCATCCCAGTTCTGTGCGCACTCTATGAATATTTTGTCCTCAAACTTATCATGAGTGTACGACCAACAGGATGACATCTGTGAAGCATGTTGGAGGACCAGGCCTTTAGGGTCATGCTTTCTTAATCCGCCTGTTGGGAACCTGAATTCCAATTGGCTAAGCCCTTCTTGTTTGTCTTGAGTAGTATCCCTCACCAGATAGAACCCCACATGGATACCGTAAGGTATGAATGCTTTCTTCTTCTCCTTGACTAATGTGGCATTATAGCCCTGCAGGATAGTCTGATAGCATATTTCTCCCACAACGAGCTGGTATGGGACATGAACTGGAAGGAGATGTGGTGCTCCAGTGGCCCTGAACACCCTGATGTAGGTTGAGCATTTGTCTAAATACTAATGACCTACCTTTTCTACCATCTTCTTGGCTGTTGTGGGTAATCTTGAGCATTCCTTCTTAAAAATAATAAAATGAATATAGGTGATGAATTCATCGCAGATGAGTGCGTAAGATTTTTTGTAACTGTTTTCCCATAGTATGTTGAAGTAGACGTGGATTGGAAGCTCTGCAACATGCTAGCTTAAATTCATGTCGGCGAAGACATTCCTTGCATAGAAGACATCGAGTAGGTATGAGGCCATGTAAAAAGTGGGTGCTTCCCCTTCTTTTGGCGTCTGAACATGCTTTATACAAATGCTCAATCATTTATAAATTATTTCTCCCCAGTTGAAGCTGCTCCCGGAGATCGCCACTTTGTACACCAAAGGCATCCATGCTTATGAAAACTTGGACCAGTCCTTTTCTCTATATAGTTGGAAGATGAGATCCATCAAGTAGATGTATGGTTCCCTCAAGTTAATAATCCCATACTAGCCATTGCTCTATTTAGTGAACTTCTTATCCTAGAGCCGATGCATCTATTTAGAGAAGTTCACTTCATGGTGACTTGGTTCTCCTAGAGCCATTGCTCTATTGGTCTCATGGAATTCATATAACTTCACCATGAAGTCCATGTTAAGTCGCTCCTCTGGGTCCCTGAGCTTGTAGTATTTCTGGACTTCTATCAGGAGGAAAAATCTGACACACCCACCATTTTCATCGTTGATAAATCACTTATGCTCATCTATATGATCGATTATCCATTTTAGAACCTCTATGCAAGGGAAAACTGAGGTTCTTCTTTCCACCATGTGTAAATATGCCCGTCGGATGTTCGGGAACACCTGGTCATAAAGCACCCTTACATATAGGTCTTTGTGTGGGATATACTCTGGGTATTATTCTTGGCTAATTATGTTGAAGAGATCCCCCCATTTTGGGAGAATTTATTTGGATATGTTGCTTGATTTTGTATCACCAAAGGCTGAAGGCAGTAAAAAAAATTTCTTTGTTGATCTTTTAATGACAGGATCCACTTTGGGAGCGTACTCCAACTACTTTGCGGTCCCCAGAGAAGAACCTTTGCTTGTTTCAGCTTCTTTTAGCTTGGGTTCCCTCGATAAGTGTTTAGTGGTTGGATTTCTCGGTGGAATTTTACCTCCAGCTAGAACATAGTTTAGAGACTGTGCAATAAAACCAGATGTATATATAGATTATGACCAACGAATTGAAAAACTTGAATACATACCTATGCATCTTATTAAACATAGTTTTGATAATCAGAGGGTTACTACAGACTCAAGACACTCGCTTTTCTCCTTCGGATGCTCTGGAATTCAACTTGTGCACAGAATAAATTTGTTCAAAAACCGTTCTAGAGATTTAAACATGGATGAACTTACCTTGTCACATCATCCATTCAATTTGGGTTATGAGTGTAATTTCATTAAATCCTTCACCATATCTTCAAATATGTTTAAACTTAAATTCATCATGGGTTGATGGCGCGGGCGCGGGTGGTAATATGGTCTATCGAAAATTTAAAATTGTTGTTGTTTAATCGGGGCACGAGGTAGCAACAAATGTAGGATTGGGAATTAACTGGTCTATTAAATGTCCAAATCTGATCGTATCGTATGCCGAAAACATCCCATCATTTCTCTCTTTCAGTTGGTGGATAGGGGGTCGGGATTGTGATTCAAACATTTTCATTGATATATTCTTGCAAAAGCTCTGACGTCGATCGATATTGTCGTACAGAGATGGTGTGGCAAAGATGACTAGGAGGCATGATCGGGAACTCAGGGAACCTTAATATGACTTGGGACGAAACTAGGTCATACATCCCCTTACGTGGTAAATACATGTGGCATTCGAGACCGGTGACTTCATTTTCTTGTGTTAATCAGAATCGGGACTTTCTTTAAGCTATACGTTCTAAAACCCAATCCTATCTTGTCGACACCAAAAAGTATCAAGGATCAGTGATCGACAATAAACCTACCCAAGCGCTCTCGGATCGAGTCTCTCGAAAAAGTCTTGATGCAGAAAATGCATCGGGCATTGGTGATCGGTGATATGTTTGTTGCAAACAGAATGATTGTTTTAACTTTTTTGTATTTCCCTGCCCCCGATAAAGCGCATCGGTCATCGACGATTTCTTCACGTCCTTTGTTAATGTCTATCCTTCCCGTATTTTTGTCGGTGTCGAAGGGGATCGGCTATGTCTTGAAACTTTGTGTGAATAACTTATGCAAACCAACTTCACCTTCTGTCAATGCCTATGGGGATCGATGCTCGGTGACTGTTGTAATTGTGGTTCCTTTACTTGCTTGAATTTTTCCAATGCCGTACCTGAGCACGTTAGGTGCAGTGCTAGCTGTCAATTCTCAATTTGGGCGTCAAGTTTTTTTTTTTAGACATGACGTTTGACAAGTTCAAACAAAACTGACTAGGTGATAAGAGTCATGAAAAAAAAACAAAGATAAACCATTTCCGAAACTGAAATTGATTCAGACAGTGAAGAAAACAAGTGGTACCCAAAAAGTGATAAAATTTCATAAGGATTTTAGCGTGTGTTGAGTGCTCAACAACTGGATATCTTCTTCTTCTCCCACTATCTATTGTACTTCTATGATGTGGATATATGTGCGATGTTTCGAGTACTCATTGTGCTACTCTCTCTCTCTCTCTCTCTCCAGCCGCAGTTCTCCACTTCTTATACCTTCTCCCACTGTGCAGAACTCCAAATTTGTCTTCTCCTTCTGATATCCCTTATTATTTCTCCTTCATTCTCAGTATTTCCTTCCTTTGTCCATTTTTCCTACTCTTGGATCATCTCCTAGACAACAACCCCAGTCCCTTTGTGTGTGCAAAGTTTTTTAGCTACTTGAATCCATCGTCATCACTTCCTTATCACATAGAATAATTTTTATCCAATTAGCTAATGACTTTATGAATCTTCCTCGTGGTCCCTTAAATAAGTCTCTCTTTGCGACGTTGTAATCCTAGGTACAGTCTATGGAAAATTATGTTATGTAGCCTCCCAATATACTATCCAGCCAAAATTTAACTGTGTGGGAAGTCTTGTTGTCTATTGAATCTACTTGTCTCACTATTTTAGGAGTCCAGTTCCTTAACATGGTTGGTTTGTGTCTACCAGTCTTTTCCATAAATATTTCCAGTCATTCTGCTAAAATGTTTGGGAATTCACCGAAAAATATCTCATGCAAGTTTGTGTACACATACCTTTGCATCCATTGTTTGTTCTTTAGCCAAGGTTTTTTATTCTCCTTCCTGGAAAATTCTTGTTCCTTTATGTTCCAGTGATTCGGTTATCTCCTTCCTTGTTGGTCTCCAAAACATTCTCTCACTTCCAGATTATGGGTCCCAACAATGGAACCATTTGTTGGCGTGCGCATAGGTAGATTCAAGACCCTGGATTCAAGTTACTTAGTCCAACAAAACCCTACAGACACTGGCCCTTTTGTAATCACCTACATGCAGGAGAAGTCTCACCCGAGGTATCTTTATAGGAATTGTAGGAACCAATATTCTACAGCGGTTAGGGAAAGATCGGAAACCCACTCTGTCATATCTACAGGATCCTCTCGCACACTAGACCCTTGTTACAATGAACTTGTTACTTAGTTATATATATGCACATATACCCATAGTTGTGTTATTTAGTTCTTAAACATACCGTCATGATTACTACGAATTACTATATCATCATTAGCATTAAATATTAACATACAAACATATTTAAAGATAAGCATACATCCACATTACACACATGAATTAACATATAAAAGCATATTTCTACACAGGGTTACCATGGTTCACCCCACTCTGGGCTAAGTCCATAAAAGATCATCTTATTTATTATATTTGAGTGTCTTGGTTACGCTCTTCTCTACAATGGATGTTTAGCATAATGTTCTCCTCACATCTGTAGCTTCTTTACAATGTTATTTTCTCTCAAACTCTCTTTCTCTCTATCTATATCCATCTTTATTCGGCCTATTGGGCTCGCGAAACCCTTTACATATTTATACATTATGATCAGGGTCGTTTTCCACCTCATTATGAGTTGGATAAAACTCATGCTCAACTGGAGAAAACTTATTATGAGTTGGATACAGCTCATGCTCGGTTGGTTTTCCCAAATTTGGCGCTAGCTACTCTTTATTGTCCCCCATCTTCTCCTCTTTCCTCCCTCTTCTTTATTGATCTTATTTATATTCTTCTTCCTTCTCCCTTCCTATGCCTTTTCCCTATACCTCATCTCTTCTCATTGTTCCATCCCCAAAACCACCTTCCCAACAAAATCAAATGTCTAGGGAAAGGTTGCCCCTTCTCCCCCGTAATCTACATTATAATGATTGAATATGTTGGTAGGATGTTATAAGTTGAACACAACAATGGAAACCTTTCATGAATTCCAGTGGTAAGGGAAACTAAAAGTATTAACCATTAGCAAAATATCGATGACACCTTCTTTCTATGTGGTGCATCCATCATAAGCGAGAATATTTAAGAAAATTTTAGATCTTTTTATCCAAGTTTCAGGAGGCCTGATTAATCATAATAAATTTCAGATACATGATTCAAATGTGAGCCAATATGTGCTTGTTTTCACTCTAACATATTTCATTTCCCTTATAAATTTAATTGGTCATCCTTTAAATATTTAGGCATGCCTATTATTTGTGATCTTCGTGTTCTAATTTGTGGTAGTGGGTCATAAGTAAAATCAAGGCAAAATTCACCAAGTGGCGAGAAAATTGGATGAATTTGGCAGGGTGAGTGGTTCTTATCAAATCAATACTATAATCCTTTCTTGTTTTCCAATATTAATCTCGTTCAGCTCCAAATGGCATAAAACAACAAATAGTGCAAGAGATTAGTAGGTTTTTATGGAAAGGTGGAAACACTAATAGAAATATATTTCATCTTGTGAATTGGTCTATTTTTCAAGCTCCTAAGGCTCATTGTAGAATTGGTATAAAGGACCTTGCTCTTATGAATTTGGCGATGGGTGAAAAGATCCTCTAGTGATTGATAATGGAAAACTATGATTTGTGGAATATAGTTATCTTAAGAAAATACTTTACAGGTTCAAGGAAAAGATGCTTGGATTCAAATTATGCTTCCAGGGAAGGTTCCCCCATTTGGAAGCTTATAAAAGACACCTTCCAAATAATCCAATCCAAATTTTATTGGCCTCCTGCAAGTGTAAGAATGATGGAGATATTCCAACTGGCTCAAAACATTATTTTGGAAACTTACTATTTTTAGCAGTTTTTTGGGTCCCAAACTTCTAGGGCCATCTTGAGGACCTAAACGACATTTTTTCATGATTGGGCACCTCAATGTTAGTCAAAGGCTCTAATTGAGCCCCCTAAATCAATATCCTCTTCAATAACTTTCCAATGAGCTATCGTGCACCCAAAACGGAGATCTATGCCAAAGTTACACCCCCAGGAAGTTGATACACCAAACTACCCAAAACAGGGTCCACAAAATTGTTGGGTTTTCATCTTCCAGGGTAAGGGTTTTGTATTTTATTTATGTTAAAAAGGCCTTTGGAGCCTCATTGTAATAATCGTCTTCTTTTGAATGAGCATAGCCATCACATCTCTTCTCAGAGAAAAGATGCCACCATTCTAGTGAGTCTTTCGCTTTGTAGTTTTATAGTTCTATACATTTCACTCATTAATAGAAATTGTGTATTAATGTATATATGTGCCTCTTGTTATATACATATGATATATCTCTATTATATTATTGGATCTCTTGAAATATCTCGGTATATTTTTTTATGATATCTTCTCAAAGATAAGCTACCACCATTCTAGTGAGTTTTTCACTCTGTATTTCTATAGTTTTGTACATTTCGTTCATCAATAAAAATTGTGTATTATTGTATCTTTGTTTTTATGGTTATATATTTGTTATATTATTGGATATATGATATATCTTTATACATTACTTTGTTATATCTCTGCTCTCATTTCATACTGAAAATAATCTGGATCAGTGGTGTCAGAGTAGGTTGCTTTTGATTGTTTTTTAGTTCATGTCCTTGACGAGGTCCGAGTATAGAAAGTTGGGTGTAAATCTTGTCTCTCTTGAGGAAAAACGCTCTTTCATGCCCAAGAAACCCTCCATGGTAGAAGAAAAGAAAGACGACAGAGCAAAAAATTCTATTAATATGTTGTTGGAGCAAGCTCTCATGTGACAGAGGGATGAAATGATGGATAATTTGGCCCACGTCCTTTAATGCCTTCCGATAATAGCAGGCACATATTCATCAAGCGACCACTTTGGAGGAACCTCTCCTTTCAAGGTACAAGTTAATTTTTATGTTCTCGTATTTGAAGCTCAGATCGATGTGGATGCCCTAGAAAAATGGTTAAATCCGCTAGAAGGTTATTTCTATGTTCAAAAAAATTTCCAACAGGAAAAATATCATATTCACACACCTTAAGGATCTCCCCCATGTCAAACATTGGTGGGAAACTTATGGGAGAAAATTTCCACAGAGGAGTATGGAATATATAGGGTCGAGCCCACCTGGGATTATTTTGTGGATGTGGTCAAGGAGCAATATTACCCTGTTGGTAACTATGATGACCAGTACATGAGATGGACCATACTGTGTCAAGAGAGGGGCCAAACAGCGCTAGAGTTCACAACTAATTTCCATACCTTGCACACCAAGTTGGGTATCAAAGACTCTGAGCAGCATTTGGTTATGAAATATTGTGAGGCTCTGCATAGGTACATCCAAACCGAAATGGATTTTTTGGACATCTCATCATAGGGAGTTGCCTATCGATATGTTTTCAAAATCGAGCAGAAATTTAGGCACCATAAAAAATGGGAGTTTGGGTCTGCAAATATGCAACAATCAAAGTATAGTAAAGACGTCCATAACAACCATCCTCCAAAAAACTGTTGGATTTTCATCTTATAGGGTTATGGCTTTGGATTTTCTTTATGTTAAAAAGGATTTTGGAGCCTCATTGTAATAATCATCTTCTTGTGAATCAGCGTATACGTCACATCTCTTCTCAGAGATAAGTTGCCACCATTCGAGCGAGCATTTCACTTTGTATTTCTACAGTTTTGTACATTTCTCTCATTAATAGAAATTGTTTATTATTGTATCTTTGTGTTTATGGTTATATCTATATTATATTATTGGATATCTGATATATCTTTGTACATTTATTTGTTATATCTCCTCTCTCATTTCGTGCCACAAATAATCTGGATCATATGTTGATTATAACAAATTAGGAGCTACACTCTCTAAATATTTGGCTTGACACTTAAAGGAAAAAAATGTCTTTGACATCTATAGATGGTACCAAGATGGTTGGTTCTCTAGTTGTAACTTTTTATCCCCTCCTTTGGACTTGACCCCTCTTATCCACCAACTGGTTAGCAATCTCAAAGGATGTGCACCTCACAAAAGATCCTCCTCTAATCAAACAATTTGGGGAATGACTAATTATACTATCAAGAAAGGTTATTGTTCAACAACATAGGGTATTCTAACAAAGGATCAACACACTGATGCTTATACATGGTAAAACCCCAATGAGGAAACATCCACGGCCCCAGCCAACGTGGCCACTTGAGGCAATTTATTAATTCAAAAGAAAAATATTACAAGAGAGTTTCTCACAATCAATCATTAGAAATTGAACCTTCATTCTCTTTAAATATATATCATGATCCAATCAGGTGTTAATCCATGGATCAAAGTAGTCGTTAATATCGAGGAGAACACAATTCATTGGATCACTTTATTTCTAGAACATATCGTGACCGTCGGATTACATAATTAAAAATGCATACTAATTCATACTAAGGAAACACACTAAGAAACATACTTTAACCTAATGAAACATTAGATCAAGTTGATCTTAACTAACTCCTAAGTGTCTAAATATCCTAACATCCCCCCTTAAGAACAAATTGGGATAGGATTGAAGGATTTACAAAGGAGACATAATAAAAGAAGGAAGGATACATTAGAACCTATCCCCCATTAATGACAGCTTCATGCCCTCCTAACATAGATCAAAGTTTGGAAAAAATTGCTTATGTTAGAGACTTTGCGAAAAATGTATACAACTTGATATTATGTAGGGAAAAATAGCACTTCAATAACTCAATCATAAATGAGATTTATAATGAAGTGCATGTGTAGCTCGATGTGTTTTCTACATTGATGTTGAAATGGACATTTGGCAAGATTTATGGCACTCTAACTGTTGCACCAGAGGGTGGTTGGATGTTTTTGTTGGAATCTAAACTTTGAAAGGATCTTTCAAGTCCATAAGGCTTCTTGAATTGCATTAACCGCTGCTCAATACTTTGCTCCTGCTGAAGAAAGAGAAACAGCATGTTGTTTCTTACAATCCCAAGTGACAGGTCTAGAACCAAGGCTGAAAACATAACCTATAGTATAATTTCGATCATCAAGATCGTCAACCCAATCTAAATCAGCGAAACCAACCAACAAAGGAGTCCCCCTTGAACTATAATGTATCCCAAACTGAATTGTACCCTTTACATACCAAAGTATCCTTTTAGTTTCTTTCCAATGGATTTCATGTGGTGTTTGCATATATCGGGAAATAATACCAATAACAAAGGAAATATCAGGATGGGTATGAGTCAAATATAGGAGGCTACCAACTAACTGACAATACAAAGTGGCATAAACTTTGGGAGTAGTATAGATGGTAGCAAGTTTGACTCCAGAATAAAAGGGAGAAGGGTATAGTTAATTAGAATCATCTATGTGAAAGCAACAAAGAAGGTCACAAGTATACTTATACTGGGAAATAAAAATTCCTTCCTTGGTTTGCAAAACTTGGAGGCCAAGGAAATAATGCAAATAGCCTAAGTCGGTCATTTCAAATTTCTTCTTGAGGATGGATTTCACATGGGTTAAAATTTTAGGGTTACTATGAGTGAGGATAAGGTCATAAACATAAATAACAAGTATTATGAGATGGATTCCTACTTTCTTTCTATAAACATTAGGGTTAGAATGGCATCTAGAAAATTCGGTGTCGAGAAGAAAGTTTTCCATTTTTCCATACCAAGCTCAAGGAGATTGCTTAAGACCATAAAGACATTTATTAAGGTGACAAACAAGGTTGGAGTCATTCTAGACATAGCCATGAGGTTGTTCCATGTAGATTTATTCTTGAAAATCCCCATGCAAAAAGGCAAATTTAAGATCCATCTAATGGACCTCCCATTTATGTGAGGCAGTAAGGGATATTACAAGGTGAATGGAATTCATTTTGGATATGAGAGAAAAGGTTTCATTATAGTTTATTCCTTCAACCTGAGAGAACCCTTTGGAAACTAGTAGGGAGTTTCTTCTTTCAACACTTCCATATAATGGATACTTAGTTCTATACACCCATTTACATCTGACAAGTTTTCTTCCTTTCGGAATAGGTACAATATCCCAAGTATCATTTTCCATTAAGGAAAAATATTTTTCATTCTTTGTTGTGTCCCAATATGGATGACCTGAAGCTTCTGCAAATGTTTTTGGATCATGAGTCTCTGAAACTTGCTCCAAAAGAGAAGAGGCTTGTTGGAACTGTGAATGCGTCTGACATTGATATGAAGGATCACTAGAAAGATCACTAGCTACTTCTCATGTTGAATGGACCCATCTAGGAAGCGGTGGTGGTGGTACAAGTTCATGTTCAATGGACTCACATAGAGGAAGGTGAACAGGCAAAGGTGGATTTTCATCTTCACTGTCATCATATGAAGAAGAAGAAAACAAATTAGGAATAGAAGATGGAAAAAATGGCGAAGATGGATTGCAGGCCAATATGGCACAAAAATCGAATTAGGCTCACAGGCTAAGAGATGTTCATCAATTTAACATCTCTTCTAATAATAATTTCATTATAATGAGGTTGAAGAAATTTGTAAACTTTGACATCTTCAGAATATCCAACAAAAATACACTTTTCACTTTTAGGTTGTAAAGATTTCATTTTCTCATTAGGAGTGTGAGCCCATGCTACACTACCAAATACATGGAAGTGGCCTACATATGACGTAATTTTATTCCATGCTTCTTCTAGTGTTATATTTTTTAGAGCCTTTGTGGGAGTGTGATTTACTATGTAATTTTCACAATTGATGGTTTCCGCCCAATAATGAAGACTTAATCCCTTAGTTGGGATCATATAATTAGCCATTTCTTTTGATGTGTGATTATTTCTCTCAACAACAACATTTTGTTGTGGTGTATATGGAATAGAATGTTTCATTTGAATTCCCTATGCAATGCAGTAACTTATAAATTTGTTGTTCACATATTCACCTCCATTATTTGTTCTTAACCTTTGAAGTTGATGTCCATATTGTTTTTATACAAGGGCCTTGTAGGCCAAAAACTTGTCAAAAACTTCACTCTTAAGTTTTAAGAAGCAAACCCAAGTGTGTATGGATAAGTCATCATTGAAATTTAAGAAACACTTGCACCCAAAGAAAGAAGGAGAAAAAAGTGGACCACAAAAATTACTATGAATAAGCTGCAAAGGGGTCGAGGCCTGCCAAGAGGCACATTTGTTAAAATTGTCTTCATGATGTTTGTAGAGAACACAATTGGCACAAACACCATCTCCCCAAGAAACGAGAGGAATTCTAGTTCCCATATTTTGAATTTACATAGTTGTTGCAATGAGCGATAGTTTAGATGACCAAAGCGCTCATGCCAAACTTTGCTCAAGTCATCACTATGAGAAAAAAAAAATGGTGGAAACTATGATGACCCAAAGTTAGCAAACTTGTACAACCTGGTAATATCATCAACAATTCCAATTGCTAGGACATGCTTAAGATTTTTTAAATCCTAGATTACAACTTCGTTAGGTAAAAACTCTATGGTTTTACCTTCACCTGAATGAGTGATCTGATACATTGATAAATTGTTGTGGACAAGACTTGGAACACATAATACATCATTGAAATGACCATTATATACTTGAATTGTTCCAGGCCCTACAACACTAAGAGATCTATCATCACCAACAAATATTTGTTTTTTGTTACATTCATTTAGAATAGAAAAAATGGCTTTATCCTTATTCATATGATAAGATGTTCCATAATCAATAAGCCACTCATCAGAAGAAGAAGAAGAAGTTGCATTGAAGGAGAAACCAGAAATAGAAAGTGCGTGTCCATGCGAATAATAAGAAGAATCAATATTGATGTCATGCTTATCCATTGTTTCTTCTAAGGCTTCCATGTTTTTAAAACATTTAGATTACACATGACCATCTTTCCCACAAATGTTGCAATATGTGTTAGTCTTCTTACTTTTGGATTTTAATCCTTTGTCACAATTAAGAGTAGAAGATGGCTGAGAGGGTTTGGGACCCTTGTTTTGGTTGTTGTTGTGGCGAGGATGTTGTTTCTTGGGATTCTTGGATTTATCTTTATTTTGGACCACTAAGGCTTTTTTGGATGTACATTTAGTGATATTCATTCAAAGTTGCATAATCTTATCTTGCACTCAAATCAGAGCATCAAAAAAGGACTCAAGATAAGGTTCTTTATAAGCACTCTCTAGAGAGATTATCTGGTGGCATAAAAGGTAGATACAAAGACATGATATTCACTACCAAGATTAGCAAGAATAACATATATGCATTGATCTTCCTTTTAGATCTTGTTGGCACAGGGGCATACCCAGGGTTCAATGCTTCAACAGTGCACCAACAAAAACCTAACTACCAGCCCTTTCGGCAACACCTGCAAAGCAGATGAACTCTCACCCGAGGTAGAGGTAGGGGCGGTTGTAGGAATCAGGTGTTTACAACCAAGCTGGGACACAAATATGTGATTACAACACTTAAAAGAGAACTTAAACAACAATATGCATTAGTTCATGAGTCTCATTGTTAAGAAACTAAATAGATCTAAAAATATAATCACCACAAATACTGAATACACAACAGATCCATAGAGAAAGATAGAAGAAACCACACTTTATTATTACCAAACCCTTAAGGTAGGGCAACACCATACAATGGATCCTATTATGGAAG
>SNQJ01S0111788.1:8476-22027 GCA_010110895.2 Picea sitchensis | reverse complement strand
CACACACACTTGCTCAATCCTTGCATGAAGAAGATCAAATCTTCTTGATAGACTTGCTAGAGTCTCCAAGCTGTTGTTCAATGCTGAGTCCTTCACACAATTCTTTCATCAATTCTCCAATGAATCTTGCTTAACATTTTCCATGAGAATTCTCTCAATATATAGGAGAGAATGAATTAGTTACTTGGATAAGAATGATCCCAAAATATTAGGGAATCCAGTACTAGGATAACCATTCAAATGCCAATCCATCCTTCTAGAAGATTCCCTTCTAGAAGTATCGAGAATTCATCTTTTTCCTTGCTTTAGGAAGAGTTCGCACCCTAGCAGTTCAACATAGTGCGAGATGTTCGCACCCTGGCTTAAGGAAGCCTACGAGAATAGGTCATTCTCGCAGGCAAATGTATTAGCAGCCTGCGAACCTTCTTCAAAAATGAGTTTTCTGGGAATAGATGAAAGTAACTTTTCTCAGGAGAAAGTTCTTATGAAGAGCCTGAGTACACCATCATCAATACATCATCATGACGACCAAAATAATGGGTAACAAAGACCTTTCACCACCAGGAATGACTTAGTGCACAAGAGGGTGCATAAGCCCTAGAAACCCTAGCGCCCAAGAGAGGTGCACACCTTTGCCAAAGAGAAGTACTTGCTGAAATTTCCAAAACATGTGAGGAGGATATGATTCTATAATGGAGAATCATCTCCTACTTATATTAGACTTTGACCAATTAGCAAGGACGTCTTATTGGAACAACAGGGCCGACCTCTCTAAGTCAATTATACTTAATTAATAATGTGAATATTAATTACAATAATAAATATAATCTTCTTTATATTAATCATATTAACATAGAGCCGACATGTACCCTTTACATAATAACTAGGGTTACAGGTAGGTCTGACTCTTAAACAATATATAACAAAGGATCTGATACACCCACTAGTGCTCATCCACTAGGGGCCACATCCATAGGAATTCCATGGACATGATTCACTGCATTACACATATGAGCCAGGTCCTCACACGTTCACCTATGCTCGTCCATAGGCATGTCTGCTCTACAGATCTTCTTTCCCATTGCCACCAACAAGAGGATCATCTGGAGTCTTCACATCAACTCTGTTGATGTTCAGAGAAGGCCATCACATCATCTTCATTCTTATTCTCATGATGATGTGCCCAACGCTTTTTTGGGATTTCCCACGTTCACCATGTGCTCAGCCACAGGCACGTCTTAACTCAACATAATTCATAATAATCTGGAGTTCTTCTCACTCACGTCATGGAGGAGGCCATCTTTACGTTTTCGACTCTATCCCAGGAAGGAACCACAAACCCTTCATAGGGGCTTTCTCTCAGGTTTGTAATCTGAGAGAAAGACTTCACAAGCTGCTATGTTCCACATCTCATAGGTTTGTAAGCTGGAGGATGTCTCCCATAGCTGCATTCATCAACAGATGGGTTGTCCATGTTTTACTATAGATGAGAATAGCATCAAAGAAAACTAAGACAAAATGACAGAGAAAATGACAAAAGAGATGATTCATGAGGATTTTGAAAGTGGAGGGAGAATTACACAAGCCAAAGGGCATGACCAAGAACTCATGTTGGCCCTCATGAGTGTGAAATGTGGTCTTATGAATGTCTAACTCTTTCATACGTATCTGGTGGTAGCCAGAATGAAGATCAACTTTAGTAAAGAACTGGGCACCACTTAATTCATCCAAGAGATCATCAATGACAGGAATGAGAAATTTGTCTTTGATGGCGAGTTTGTTGAGGGAGCAAAAGTCAGGACACATGCGCCAAGATCCTTATTTCTTAAGTACCATGACCACGGGAGAAGAATAGGGGTTAGTACTAGGATGGATAACACTCGCAGTGAGCAATTCTTGAATAATTTTCTCAATTTCATTTTTTCTAGGAAAATGGATGATGATATGGAAGAACATTGGGATGAAGGCTGCTGGGGACGAGGGGAATGGAATGATCATGAACACCATGGGAAGGGGGAAGTCATTGGGGAGTGGAAAACAAAACTTGACGTTTGGAGAGGATGGATTGGAGGTCAGGATGCACAGAGGGTATCTCAATGGCTTGAATGGAATGGAGTTGTGCAATAATGTCGTAATAACCTTTTTTTAGGAGCTTTTCCATGTGAAGGGAACCGATGATCTCAGGGGAACCTATTGTGATTCCTTGGAACTTACATTGTTGGCCCTCCTAGTTGAATTTCATGGTTAATTTCTTAAAATCTATGAGAATGGGGCCAATAGTCCTTAACCATTCGACACCCAACACAATGTCACAACCACCCATGTTGATAGAAAACATATCAGATTTCATGTGGTACTGACCAATTTGGAGACACACATTTTCACAACGCCCCCCACATTTCTTGGACCCTCCATTGGCAATCATGATTTGAAATTTTTTGATTGCACGGATATAGCAATTAGTTTCTTTGGCAATGCGGCGATGAAAAAAATTATGGGTGTTTCCACCGTCAATGAGGATGATGACCTTTTGATGCTTAATGTAACCAATTAGCTTGAGGGTTTGGGGAGCAGAGAAGCTAGTGAGAGAATTCAGGGAAATGAATCGTTTGACTTCTGGGGGGTTTGAGGGTGGAGTAAGGTCAATGGGTTTAGGTGATTTGGCCACAGGGGGAGCCTCAACCTCTTCTTTAGAAACAACCTCAGAGATGGCCATAAAAATATTTTGTTCCTAGGAAAAAAAATTTCATCAAAATTACAACAAAGGCCCTTGAGTTGGCAATCAACCATTTCTTCCCGCGTCAATTTATGGATCTTCAGTGGAGTGGAAGGAGGGGTGGGAGTGACTGATTTAGGGCGAGCTATAAAGGAGGGTTTTCTAGTTTGAGAAGAGACAAACTGTTGTTCTTCCTTAGCTCTTTTAGTAGCTTCCACCCAATTCTTGGGGCGATCCATGAGGACATGGGCACATGTATCATCCTTGAGGCCACTCATAAAGAATTCTCGGAAAAAAGCATCAGACATTCCCTCGATGCAGAAATCCAAGCGCTCAAAAGCATATATAAAGTCTTCCATTGTGCTAAATTGTTTCAACTTTGCCAAATGACCTAAATGGTGGGTGTCAGTGTCAAAGCAGTCATAAAGCTCTACAACAAATTGTGTCCAAGCCACATACCCTTGGCGGGAATTTTTTCTCCATTGCCACGATTGCCAATGTTCTTGATCTAGATGGAAAACAAAATACCAGAGTTTGGCCAACTCATCCGTAATGTCATACAAAGAGAAATGGTGTTCCATTTAAGTTACCCAACTAGTAGGATCTGGACCATCAAATTTGTTCACATCCACTCGAGGAAGGCGTATGTCACGCTGAAAGTGGTGGGACTGGAAATTTTGGGAATTTGAAGAAGTCTCACCTTCGGGGTGTAAAGGTTGGTCAGATGAGGTAAGGTCTCCAGTGATATTCAACTTGGCGCAGATCTAAGCAGCGAAGTATTCAAACTGGGTAGAGAGGTCCTGTTTTAGGGTTTCCATTTTTGTGTCTATGGTGGAATGAATTTTTTTATTGACAGTGGTAATATTGGCACTGAGTTTTCGCACTTCCTTCTGGGCCTTTGTGAAATCAAATGACAAGGTCTTGGCTACGGGCGTGGGCCATGATGAAGGGGGGAATCAGAAAGGGGCGGGTGGCACCACACATAAAATGGGTTATGGGTGAAGGGTATCACGATGATCAGGGCAAAGAGGGGAATCCAATGGGGTAAGTCCCAAATAAGGGGTCCGGAAGGGGGTCGAGACCATAGAGAAAAAAAAAGTTGAAAAATGATAAGTATTACTGTGATTAGAACGGAAAGAGGAGTCTAATGGGATAGGTCTCAAATAAGGGTGTGGGTAGTCCGCAAATATTTTTTTTAACTCCTATGGAGTTATACTCCAAATTGAATAATATTGCAGTGGTGAAATACCCAAATTCTTAACATGAAGAAATATGTAGTATTTTCGCAACCTGAATGCACATGGCAAGGTTGCACAACAATAGATCTTGTATGTTCCTATTTTATTTTATTTTTGTCCCAAGGGTTAGAGTTTTTTGGGTGCCTATAGACAAGTGTTTTCCCTATGCTATAGCTCTTCGATATACGTGAAGGGTCGAACAATAGTATTCAACCCAATATCTCAGGGTACCAACTAAAGAGGCTAGACCGTACCCTTAGCCATACTACTCGATTACCCGGGTACTAGAAAGTATCTTCCCTAGTGCTATTATCGGTGGCACTATAACATTCAGGTGGTCGATTGGTTTATCTATGGAGGGATTCAAGATATCTAGGCCAGTCTGTATACATGTGTTGTCTGATGTGCTACCACTCAAAGGGGTACCAACATGGGTTACAAGGGTGGCCAACAATGTGTGATTAAGTAACACTTGTAGTTCCTGCGTGTCTGCTTCACTGACCACGAATTTATGCATTGAACAACAGGTCAATGTAGCTTTAAGATGCCATAATAGTCTCTACCTTGAAAAAAAATTACCCACAGTTTCTGCCAGGGAAAGTGCTCTGATGCCACTTTTTAGGTACAAGATCTATTATAATAATAGAAAACATAAATATTGCAGAGAATAGCAACGGAACAACACAATAGATGAAACCACAACACCAAAATAATACCTTTATTGATAGGGAACAATGTTCACTTGCCTCTTTGAGGGGGAAACCTCCAGCAGAGCAATGCTCTATTACAATAATTCTCAAGACAAAACTTCTTATTCTATCGATTCATATTTATACTAAATCTATCTACCACAAGAACAATCTAAAGGAAGATATTCTAGAAGCATAAGCTTCTATTAGGTATTCTTACATCTGACTTATTCTTCCTTATTACTAGGCCTTATTAATATTGACCTTTATTACATGGAAAATATATTATTCTACCTACATGAGAGGTTAGGGAGGTTAGGTCCCTAACCACTGTTACACAAATATACTCATTATGATCTCAATATGTCACTTACAGGAATAAAAACTAGGTGGGGAGTATAACGCTTCATCCCAAGAACACTCAGGCTAGACCCAATTGACATACAAATACTCATCCTATATAATAATTTTCTATTGTTAATGTAAAAAAATTATTTTTCCCCATATTGGGTGTTAGGGAGGATAGATGGAAAGGATGGAGCATGGTAGCTTGAGGCAAGCACATGGAAAGGGGATGGACACACAATGTGTGTAGAGATGATGGAGGGGAGGGGATGAGGTAACTAAAGCCATAATAATGATCTTGCACTAGCCCCCCAAGTAAGTAGTTTAATCATAGTTTAATGTGGGCAAGATAGCAATTAACCTCTAAAACAAGAGGCATGCATAGTTGGCTCCCTATCTATCTTAACAGGGGAATGATGATGAAGTTTTCTCTATTGATTTGAGAATCAAAGAGTTGGTCTTCAGAGTCTTGTCTTTCTCTTCAAAGTGAGGATTGGGCACACTACTTTGAGACCCAATCTTTGGCATCAAGATTTGGCTCTAAGCTTGAGGAATTGAAACAAAGATAAGGGAAGTGACACTTCTAGTTGGTTGATTGTTCATTTCCAATGGTTGGTTCAAAAGTTTAATTTAAATGGGTGATAATGGTAACCATCATTCAGGGGTCACCCATGCACGTGCAAGAATGTAGTAGCACTAGAGGAAGGGCCTTCATAGGACAGGAAGAATATTTCATTGAGGAGGGTCATGATAGAGACATACCAGAAACAATTTTCTATAGAAGTTAAAAATGAGGTGGAGGTTGTGGATGAAAAGGTAAGAATGAAAAGGAGAAACACCTCTAGTGCCCATTTTGATGAGGAACTGTCTCCTTGAATCCCTAACATAATCTACTCTAGAAGTAGAGAGTCTAAAAAAATTCTTAAAAGGTATACCTCTACTAGCATATCAAAGAGTTTGTAGCATGTACCATGGAAAGTAAAGGGAACCAAAACTATGATATTCTTCAATGGTTGGATTGGTTAGATAATAAATATGAAAACCTCATTAATGTTGTATGGGGGTTTGGAAGCAAGTAGTGGTGATGCAAAATATTTTGAAGCAAAAATTGAGTCAAAAGAAGTAGGCTAGATAGTGAGGAGGATAGTGGAGGGAAAATCAAATGAGCTATCCAGGTAACAACCTCCAAGGGAGAAACATCTTAGCTGCAGGGAGCGATATCTCCACCAATCTTCATAGAAGTGGATGCTAATTCTGATATCTAAGCTCCATCTTTTCGAGGTCTTTTTTTTTCCTGGTTATGCTTACTTTTCTAAGTTCAAACCCTCTATGGTCTAGGTCCTTTGGGTCTAGGTCTAAGTTTAAGGCTTTAATTTTTAGTTTGTAGCATACAAGTAATTGCCCAATGGAGAAAAGAGAAACCAACATACAATTGATATTATTTTTTTGTCTAAAGTAGGCATGTTTCCTTTGGGGACATATTATAGCATGGAGTACTTGTATTTTATATTTTCTATTGTATAGACTTAATACATAGATAGTTAATTTATAAAAAAAATTAATAATTGAAATTTGTTTGTCTTACATTTCATTTTTTCATTTTCTCAAAGTTATTTTTTTATGACTTTGAAATTTCCAAAATAGCATTTCTAGTGTCAAGAATGATAAATTATCAAAAAAATTGTCCGACATCTGCTTTTTATTTTTTTATTTTTTTTGCAATTTTGAAAATGTTAAAAAAGTTTTTTAAAACTTATGTCATAAGTGTTGAAAATAGCAAATTTGAAAAAAATGGTCATAAGATTTCTTCTATCTTCAACATGTAGTGATTTGAGGCCATTTTTACCTCTTTGTCTGTAAAAATGATAAGTGGTTTCATTATTTCCACATTGTTTCAGCTATTTCTACAATTGTGTTGTTGAAGAGATTTTCATTCCCAATTATTTTCTTTTCTTTTAAAAATATATTTAAGATGAAATATATTTAACAACTATCCATTTAATTTAAATTATCTTCACTAAACTTTTAAGTAATTATCAAATAATTGTGACCAAAATTAAACATCCTTTTTATTCACACTATTCATTTAGTAATACAGAACTATGCATTCCTTCACTGCACAATTTCAAAAATATAAATCTATATAAATTAATAACCATATTTAAATCAACTGCATACATACTAACAACAAGGTATGCTTTCATCCTCTAAGAACATGTTCCATAACATTACACCCATACATACAAGAAGGAATACATAATAATAAGAATAAGAACTTCATAAAGTGCTCAAGGGATCAATATTGAAAATGCCTTCATTGCTCAACTCGCCTGTATCTTCCATAATGCCAAATTAAATACTAGGATATTGTTCTTCTCCCAATTTCGATTAAACCACATCCTACACTCACGGGAAAAAGATAACACGTCATAATACTCACATTAGTTTACTCCTCCTACCATCCTCGATAACATTAAATAATCTGTCCATCCATATTACCACTTCCTGTCCCCTCAACCGTCTTCTTCCATTTTTTTCTTTTCAAAAAGACCCCTTCAATATGGGGGAGGAAAGCATTTGTAAGTTACAAGCTTCATGTCACTTTTCTCATGCAAAATTTCAATTTTGTTTTTATTAGGTTTATTTTTATTTTCTTTGAAGTGAATTTTTTATGAATTTTTTATTTATAATTATATACTTATTTTTTAATTAAAAGATTTTAATTTACAAATTATGCTATTAATCTAACTTAAATTTATAATAACTATAAAACTTTATGATTTACTTAACATTTAAAAAATATTGACATCGAATAATTTGAAAGGTTATGTGATTTCTATGTTTAGATTCCATGACCCAAGTGCCCCATTTTAGGTTTGGAAGATGACAATTTTTTTTTGTTCTTGCTTAATATATCCTATGTTATTTCTAAGGCATCGCTTTCATAACTCTATTTTCACACACATCTATTTTTAGTTTCTCATAACTTTATTTTCACACATATTCATTTTTTTAGTTTCCTTATTTTCACACATATTCATTTTTTTAGTTTCCTTCTTTTCAAATGTACAATACATTCTTCTTCTTTTCTAATGCAAAATGTATCATGTTTATATAATTTGGTGATTAGGTAAGGGTTTCAAACCTACACATTCATCAAGACAATATCGATCAATTAGCATGGTCCAAGATGTTAAATGTAACTATAATAAGTTACAATTCATACGTCTAGAAATATAGAATGCAATGCTACCAATTTTTCTATCTCCCACATCAACAATGCTTACACAAAAATATATGTTTTTCTAATATTCATATTAACTACACATAAGCATTGAATCCACATATACATATAACTACACCAAATCTTAACTATCAAGACTCACATTACATATATAGATTTAGAGATCTAACCTACTTACATATACATTAATCTTAAAACTACTCTAATGAGACATCCATGTTCAAACACATCCACACCATACATATATATTGAAGCCTAATTATAGGGAATGACAATATACCTAATAAATTTGGTATCCAACATATAACAAAGTACTTTCAAGAAATAACTAGTAGCTATGTACCAACACAGTTAGACACCATCAATGTTGGTAGTGTAAGGTCTCCCATGACACCCACTGAGCGTGCGTGCTCCTTGGGCAGTTTTGACGATGGAACGAACAAAGATCACAAGGAGGAAGCGATCGATTGGATGAATGAAGATGTTTGGGTGTGAGCAGGGGAACCATGGGCGCACAATGGTGATGTGCGACACTAAGGGGATACACACCTTACTTGCCTTAGAACAAATGATGGAGACTTGGGTTGTGCTTGGTCAAGGGCGGGGAAACTTGGGAGCATGCCCAAGGAGTGGACCGGCCTGCCCTCATAAACATGGGTGTACTGGAGAGGTTGGATGACCCCATCGACACACCCACGAGGATTCAGGATGATCGATACAAGAGAACCCACAAGGCAAGGGGCACGTGCCTAACGATGGGGCACGCTGGTCCAAGAGGCATGATGGTTGATGGGCATGTAGGCTTGGATGGGTGTATCGGGTGTACGGAGTGGCACAACGAGTCGTTTGAGTGTGGGTTCGCAAAGGGGCGCAAAACTCCCAAAAGACATGATGTTTCACATAAGTGACCCTTGGAGTTCCTATAAGAGCAAGGGTGCACAACAAAAGGAGATTGGCAAGAGATTTGGAGAACAAGTATGAGGCAACAAATTGAGGAAGAGTTTCCAAGATGGAAGTCAAGTAGCCAAGAGTGGGACACTTTGGGAGGTTTTGGGGAAGTCTAGAAACGCAGGTCTGTTGGAGGCATGTGTGAGGAAAAAACAAAATCTATGTTAGCTTGGTGAAAGTCTGTGGTAATGAAGGGACAACAAGTCTACGGTTGTGAGCACGTCTGAGGTGCATCGCAGGAGGTTGCGAAGATGGTTGTGATAGAGAGTCTTGGTGTGATGAATCTGTTTATGAGTGTCTTGGTGAGGTGAGGTGAGTCGTGTGACTATGTCGAATTTGCAAGTCGAGCTGAAAGTGCTCATATTGTAACTGTTTGGAAATAACAAAGACTTAGCTTGGTGTTAGGCATGGTTCGTCTCGCTCGCACTATTTCTATGTATGTCTTCATTTGTTCCGCAATTGTTCTCTTGGTTTGTCATGTTCATGGATGTATGCCTATATATGACTAAGTGTTAGATCTATTAACAATTATCTAAGTATACAAGAGTTACACTAGAGTAGGAGTGTGACTCATCGGTAGCCTAGAACAGAGTATGGGTATACTCTAGGTGAAGAGGCATAGTCTGAATGAAGTATTCTTGGTGTGCCAAGCAACCAATTAAGAACCATTGTGGTGTTGCACACTGTCAGGAGGTGAACGATTGCAAGATTTGAATAGGCGTCTTGTGGGGTTGTGGTAGGTGGTATCAAAGAAAATTTGTCTCTTCACCACAACTGCATCCAAAACAGTGGTGGGGAGGGTGCACTTGTTCGAAAGACAGTTTGGGCATAGGTTTGGTGAGGGTTAGACGGACTGACATATCACAGAGACAACCTGAGTGAAAAATTGGTGGTTTGTGATGGAAGTTTGGGTCGAGTTGCAGACAAAGCCGTGACTTGTGAATAGAACTGGGCGCATCCCTTGAGAAATCCAAGAACAAAGTTCTCAGGGTAAATCTAGCACTTGGGAAATGCAGAAAAAAGTAGGATTGTCACAGACCCGATCGTAGAAGTAACTGCAGAGTTGTTTGCATAATTTTGAAGAAGTCTTGGGATGAACTCTTGGGTTCCTTGGAAAAACTATTTTGCAAGTAAAGTGAACATACTTGGAGGGCCATCCATGGATGGGTTGCATGTTAATGGCAGTGACACTGAGGTGGAGCCCAAGACCGACAAAATGAATGACCGACTCATTATCTTGGAAAGGACTATCGAGCAAATGACGAATGTAATGTGCCAGCACGGTGAGAAGGTTGATCAAATGGACACTGAGATATGCAAGAAGCATGGGTTTAATAAATTCATTCGGGAGTGCCAGGAAATTGTAGATGTGATTCCCGACACCTTGACCAACGACATTCATGATAGAGTCAAGGCAACGGAGGATGTACTTGTCGCAATAAAACATAGGTTGAAGGACCAAGATGACACCATCACATTTTTGAAATGAGCTTTGGCTAATGGACAAAGCTAGGTTGTCATGCTAATGAGGATCAAGATAAAGGAACTTAATCCATATGATGGTACTCGCAATGCTAAGTTGCTTGGCAACTTTTGTTGGGACACTAAGTAGTACTTGGAACAATTGAACAAAAGTTTAGACAAAGCCAAGGTGAACGTTGCAGTGATGTTCTTGACATGAACTGATAAGCTTTGGTGGAGGAATTGGGTGGAAGACTTAACAATTGGGAGGACCATTGAGAAGATCGATAACTAGGCAGAGATGTGTTTAACTTATACTAAGAGGGGGGGGTGAATCTGTATAAAATAATTTTTACTTTATTTAACCATTCATCAATCATTCATTAGCTAAGAAACAATAATCACATATAAACTCAAATCATAATGCACAGAGTTTAACATGGAAATCCAATTGGGAGAAAAGCATAAACTTATCTTTATAAATGTCTGTAGGAACCAACCTATTGTTACAAATATTGTAGGCACCAACCTACCGAAGACACCAATATCCTTAACCAAGCACCAACTTAGCAAGATGTAGGCACCAACCTACTGGAGACATCAATCTCCTCAACAACAACACTCATAGGCACCAACCTACTAGAGACACTAATATCCTTAACTGAGCACCAACTCAACAACAACTTTAGGAACCAACCTATTGTTACAATATTTGCAGGCACCAACCCATTGAAGACACCAATCCCCTCACTTGAGCACCAACTCAATAAGACCTGTATAGACACCAATATAATATACTCATACACAGAGTACTTCGAACTTCACCTGCATGCTTCATTCCACAAATAATCCTTCAAACTCTGGTCACATGTAGCCTTCATACCCTAGCAAGCCTCATAGAATCATTCTTAGAATATGATCCTAGAATACAACATCACAACCTCAAAACAAATCACATTGCAACATCACAACCTAAAAAAAACATACATCGCAATATCACATACCTTTAGTCCTTCATAGCACACCTTAACAACAAGAAAATCCCAAGAAGACTCCTCTTGCACACCCTTAGACCCCAAAAGACACCCCAACTCCTTTAGTGCACTTCAGATCACTTTTGCGCACCTCGAACTTCATATTTTTCTTGGTTTCTCTACAAATGTGAACATCTATCATGTATTTATAGTATTTATGTCCTCACTTTCAGGGCCGACCTGTAAAGACTGGCTGAGCTGACCTAAAATTTTTGGCTAGGTTGTTGGATGAAAAACTTCATATCTCTTCATTACTAAGGAGTTAGAGGGAATGCCATATATCATTGGAAAGGTATCTAAATAATATTTCCAACCATATAACTTATGATCCCATTTGATCTAGATATATAGGGTAAAAATTCCTTCAAAGAAAGGGATCCAAATTGATCATTAATAGGCACAGTTTGGTCAAGGGAACCAAGCATGGATCGCAATAAATCAATTTTTTGCTCTCAAGCACGCTGGTAAGATCCAAGCTTACATCAAGGAGTTCATGGGGATCATGTTGGAGATCAAAGACATGTGAGAAGAAGACATACTTTTCCACTTCATGAATGGTCTACAACCGTGGGCACATAGTGAGTTGCAACGGAAGAACGTGTAGACTCTTGCAGCGACAATCACCGCAACAAAAAAACTTGTTGAAGTATTATGTAGCTGCGGAAGATATTATTATTGTATTTGATCAAGTCAAAACCCTAAAAGAATAATGCTAAAGTATATTTGTAATGTTGGCTCAGGAAAATTATTATTATTATATTTTGTACTTGAAATATGAGAAGTCATCCCTGGCATAAAAAGTCAAAGTAGATTATATTTTCCAAAAAAGACAGGTCGACCCAGTGGGAAAAGTTCACTGGTAGAATAAGTATAAATAAGGTGACTCCTTACTCGTTTGGTGATCACAACACACTCAACTATAGTGAAAGTTTGGTGGAGAGTTGTAACTACAACTACAATTATAGGAGGAAGGATAAGGCACATATATTGGTCTTGGTTGGTCTGTCTCTCATGTGCTACCTTGCTAGGGTAATGCGCTAGGGTTTGGATTTTTCCTTGGTGTATCTCTCAATGTATGTCTTGGTATAATACTTGGTGTATCTTCTAGTGAAAAGGTGCAAGTCTAGTAGCAGGGTTTCCCTTTGAGTAGAAGGGTTGTCTGGTATTTTTCTCTCTGAGAGAGCATTGTACTAACATTGTACTTGGTTGATGAATCTATACTAAAGAATTTTTGTTGGGTTTTCTTTCCCAGGAGGGTTTCCTAGGATAGATCTATGTGTGCTATGATTGGGGGTGGCACATGTAGGTCCCTAAGGTTGGGTAACGATGATGTAGCATTGTCTATGGAAAAACGAGCACATAAAATTAGTTAAATTGCTATGGTAAATCTAACCCTAACTAGTTTTAGGAAAAATTAAACATGGTATCAAAGTTGGTTTCCTTCAGACAATCTAATCGTTGGAAGGAAGATCGTAAGATTTACCTCACCACTGCAGTTTGCCGCAGTACCTTGCCGTACTACCATGTCGCTGCACAATTTATTTTGTCAATCTCGTTGAGCACCTTTTCTAGGATGTTTGGATTAATTCCTTCACAACAGGTGCACCATACCCTAGCACATCTCCAACTACCTTTCGATTGCAAGTTGGAGCACTTTGAAGTTTTAGGGTTCGTCGTTGCTTGCCGCTGCTTGCCGTTGTTTTCCGCTGCTACCGGAGGTATTTACTTGTATATGTTTAAACTGTATCACTATCTTGAGGGTGTTTGTAGGAGAAGGGATCTTTTGTCCAAGTAACAATTGTAGATCCAGAGGGATCTTAGATCCAACACATTCAGAGGAACAACACACTCCAGGTTTGATTGTTTTGATATGCCT
>SNQJ01S0111787.1:18344-28740 GCA_010110895.2 Picea sitchensis | reverse complement strand
ACCGTGAGGAATTATGTGGTGTTCCACACACCACCGGAAATGACATGAAAAGAACTATCCATATAGGATATTTTCCCTAACAAATTCACTTTCCTTCATCTCATTATTCCATAATTAAGCATGGGTTCTCTTACTCCACAAAGCGTCTTCCCGTGAGGGATTTCGCCATAAGGGGACCACTTTGGAGTTCATCCATATTTACTTCTTATCAACCATGACAAAACAATAATGAGTCATATTTACATAAAACACTATTGGGTACATTACCCAAAACTTTGTGCTACGGGTCTTTCTTCAAGGGTTGACATCAATGACAACAAACCTTAATCAACAAAGACTTGTTGAAGGAGGGCCTTGATGTATCCCCCATCATCGAAACGAAACTAACACAGTAAAGTGATGTAAGATGGTAAATTGAATGAGTATGGACTGATACTGCAGATGGATGGGTTGAAGTGAAACTTCCCTTGAACATGATGAGGAACGACAACTGACTTGGAAGCATTGACTCGACGAGTACCAAGAATGTAATGTGACGACAATAAGAGAACTCTTCTACTAGAAGAAAAAGTCGTGACACGTGGAATTGGTATGACTCTGAGACAAGAGGATTACCCAATTGTATAACGAGACACAAACAGATGACATGTTCAAGGGTGGCAATATCTGCCATAAAGGATCCCCAAAAACTTAACCCACTTCCTTCAATTTTTCCCCCACCCAGATAGATGAGTACCTCTTTTTCATTTAATGAGCTCGAGGAGGGTAACACATGCTAGATATAACTCACCTTTGGTAAGTTCTTCTTCCTTTATTTAATGAACTGGAAGAAGTAAGGGTTCGTTCCCATATGGGTCCTTCAATGTGTAGTTTAGTGAGTCCAGAGAAGGAAAACTCGGTGGTTTTTCATGTTTAGAGAATCTGAAAAGAACTTAAAGGAGACTCCAGGGTTGTCCTTTTTCGTAATGTTTACTCTCCGAAGTCTGAAAATGTATAAAACAATATATGGGATAACTCTTCTAATCATGCTTGATTAGAGTTGTCCTTTTTCGTAATTAGTCTCGCGAGGTCGACAAAGATAAAAACTATCACTCAAAATATGCCATTTCAAATGTTTTAATGAGTGTGAAAGGAAGAAAGATCACTCGACAATATTTTCATGTTTAGAGAGTCTGAAAAGAGATTAAAGAAAACTCCAGGGGGTTCCTTTTTCGTATAACCTTTATGAGTCTGAAAAAGTGATAAAAGTATACATGGTCACATTCTCATGTATTTACGATCACAAGAAAGAACAAAGACTAAGCTTGGTAACTTATTCTCATGTATTTATGAGCACGAGAAAGAACAAAGACTAAGCTCGTTCTAGAAAAAGACTACTACGTTACGATGGGAATGACCTTCGAATGAGGATCACTCCTAGCAGCGTGTCTCTCTAGAGGTAGTTTTCCCCCAGCTTCTTTGACAAAAATTGGCAATTTTTCTCCAACATGATGTCCAGAGGCTGGAGACGTGCCCCCAAGCATCATTTCCTCTGACGGCTCTTCTTCTTTCCTGGTTTAGGCTTCTGGTTACTAATGGAAACATTTTCACTGGGAGGAGGAAAAGAAGGTTCAAGTGCTCGATCCGGAGTGAGAATCAATTGTAATGGAGGGGGGTCTATTTTATTTTTTTTTAAACTTGATAGAGACAATGAACTATGCTCGTCGAGACCAGGAACTACCAAAGAATGAGAAGAATCTAAAGATTTTTGTACCTGATTCAAAATCATATTTAAGGTGGCAACCTACACGATGGGAGTAGCAGGCAAAGGAAAAACCCCCATGAGTGAGGAATCCTTGAGAAGACCTACACCTACACTCTCAAAATTATTATGTCCTAGAAAAGGGACATGATTTGCTACAAAATTGTTGAGATCTGGAGTTGTATACTCCAGTTGGTCGATACTGATAATATTTCCTTGATGGGGAAATCATAAGATACAAAACATTGAATATGCGACGACAGACATTGCATAGAACCAACTACGACCAAGTAAAAAAATATAATCCAGGGGGGCGTCGATGACTTGGATATCAACCAAAACAGTTTTACCCTTCAAATTCACAATGAAAGATTTCAAGAGTCTGTGAGGTTTGAAACCATGTCCATCAAATGATTTCAATGTGGTGGAGGAGGAGGTAAGCACAGGAGAACCAAGGGCTCTCCAACAAGGTAAAGACACGACACAAGTGGAGGCTCCCTCATCCAAAACAATATGATGGATGGTGTGTCCACTAACCCAAACTTGAATTTGGAATGCTAAGTGATGGGAGGCTCTCTCTTTAAAATAATCTAGATTAAATGTAATCAGGTTCAACTCCTTGGGATCCATGGATCCAGTGGCTGAAAGCAGGGTTCTACGTTGATTTGGACAGTTTTGTAGAGCTTCGAGCGTTGACATAGCGCAAGGTGCTAGCCCCAAATATTCAACGATGTTGTATTTTTGGTAAGCGTGGGAATTTGGATTAAATGTTTCTTTTCAAATTGCGCTCTTGGGCAGGTGCAACGTTGCGTTAGAAATCAGCTTCTCAATCTGGAGAGGTTGGAATATGGAGGAGGAGCAGAGTTAGAAGGTTGGTCGACAGTCTTCCCTTTAGTTTGATCACCTAGAGGAGTGCCATAGGTATTTTCACGAGTTGTGGCATTAATCATCTTAAATATGTACACCTCAAAGGTGCTTGTGGAAGCATCCCCATGGTGGGAACGACCCGGGTCATCTCCTTGCGGAGGGACAGGGGTTAGTGAAACTATTTTTTTTTTTGAACTGGTTGGGAGGTACCCTTCAAATATTTCATGACAACGTCACGATGAGGGAAGTATTTCATGTAGTGGTCTTCCCCACAAATCATACAAGGATATTTAGGTTTCCTTGTCATTTGAGTATCAACGGACTTAGGATTATCCTGCTCATTAGAAGGTTTCTTGGATTTGCCCTTGTTTTTATTCTTACCTCCTAGTTTTTTAGATGAAGTGGATTGGACCGCATTCACCTCGAAGGTTTGAGTAGGAGCGAAAGAAGTTGTGGTGTTTGGAATGAAACTAGATTCTGGAGCAGGTCTGGACGGATCATTCGACGAACAAGGAGCATTAGGAATCAGATTGTAAAGTGTTCTAGACTAGGAGTAAACTAAGTCCAAATACTGTGCACGAATAATAGCTTTCTCCACAGTAACTACATTTCCCATAGCAACATCGCGGGCGATGGGAGGCAAGAGCGACTTTGTAAACCAATCCACTAGGAGTTCATCCAAAATTGGAGCTTTGATCAACCTTATTCGTCATCTCCACTCATGAATATGATCAGAGATGTGGGTAAATAGGATTTTCGGAGAGAGGTCAAAAGTTTTGTACCGGTCTCGTACCGTATAGGCAACTGAAAATGTGTCAGGAAAGCCATAGCAAGAGATTTAAAGTCAACAAAATAATTACACGACAATTCAATGTACCATTTTGTTGTTGCACCTGTAAGTGTTCTCTGGAAAAGTCTAAGACGAATGGAATTGTCCATCAAAGAGTTAGAAGAACACCATAAGTGGAAATTCATAACATGATTGTTAGGATCTTCCCCAGGTTTTTCGTCAAATTTCAGAATGTCAGACGGTAATTTGGCAGGGATGGTGGGCAAAAATGGGGCATGAAGCATGGGATTTTTTGTTAAACGTGACAGATCTGGAAGATCTAACATAGCCAAGAATGATAGTTGTCGTCTAGGTTGTTGATACTGGTGATAACCATATTGCGTGCGAACAGCAGTAGGAACATGTCCAAGTTGTGGTGAGGTGACAAAACTAGATGGTCCTCCCATATAAGGTGTTTGCGTCCACCTATGTAAGGTGGTCATCATGTTTGTCCACCCATGTACTATGATTGAACAGATGGACCTCCTATGTACCGCAGTTGGCCCATTTTTCCCCCTATGTATGGCGGAGGAAGGGACGGTTGCGTTGGAATTGTGGGTTTTACGGATTGATAGGGCATAGTTCCTTGCGGAGGAATGCTCGTCGGATTGGGTTGAGTCCACAAAGGGTTTGAAACTCCTAGATATGGATTTATAGGATACAAAATAGTGGTAGTAGTGATATAAGGACTTGCAGGAGTAGTTTTCCCCCATGTTGGTAGATGTTGCAACCATGTAGGTTGCCCCCTAGTGAAAAATTGTCCTGCAACTGAAGGTTTCCCCCCAGTTTAAGGTTGGCCTCCCATTGAAGATTGACCTCTGATATAGGGAGTACTAATTTCTGATGTGTGAGATGGAGGTTGAGTAATTTGTGTAACCGTGGTTGTGTGACTGACTTGACTTCTAGCCATTTGACCTATGGGATGACTAATTAAAGAACTAGGCATGTGCATGTGTGGAAAAAATGAAGCAGGAATGTTACCTGACTCATGTGGAAGAGGAGATGAATGCGTAAGTGGTTGAGTCAGGGTCACCTGGGTCACCGATGTTTCCAGTAAAGAATAAGCACCAGTAGTATCAACTATAGGAGTTGTGGAAAAATATGAATTCCCAAGTCCTTAAGGAAAACCAAAAATTAGTGGGTTCAATCGAAAGGATGGTGTAGTGGTTGAACCAGATGGTAAACAGTAAGAAGAAAAGAAATCAATGTATCTCATGGATAGTGGATCGAAGAGTGGTTGGCCAAGAGGATCAATAAATGGAGGATTCACAAAAGATGCCAAGTATGAAGGTTGGGACCGGTTCTTCAACGTGATGGTTGCTTCCAAGAGCGACGCTCCCAGTTTCAGAAGTGTGATATGCGATCATTGCTTCATAAGAAAGATTATGTTGTGGTTCGTGAGTGTCAGGTTTCATACCTTGTATACTATGAAAATTATGATCCTAAATCCGACTATGCAAAACAAAGACACACACTCCTATGAAAACTAAAAGCAATCAACCATGCAACAACAAATTTAAGGATCTTTCGAAGGCGGGATATCAAGCCGCCAGTGAAGAAGTGAGAAGAACTTACCCTGACCTCCACATAACATCCCTTCTCGGTGCAAGCAACCCTCACTTTCATAGGATTTCCCTCCAAGGGTACTAAGAGTGTGATATGACATCGGCCCCAAGTACTGTGGGAATCTCCCCACGATCACCTATGTAGATACCTATGAAAGGCCATTAATGTTACCAACTCGCAATCATCCTTCGAGGGGTAAAATCGATAGTCAGGACCGAACGTATGAGCAGGATATCAAAGTCTAAAGTGCCTCAAGATAACTGAAGACAAGTAGACAAGTAGGACTCCATAGGACCCCAAATGGATTCAGAGTTCACGAAGTGTCGGGACCAAATGAAACCGGTGGTTTCTCAAGAATAGCCCCCAATATACGATCTTTCTGCTACAATTGGTTATGCTTTGGAGGGGTAGTCTTTGTTGCTCTCCCACACACGACGTTATGTTTATCCCCTGTGTGAGAGGGGGTTCCTAGATATGCTTATACGAAAGTTGGATTTATACACTCTTTAGTGTTCTACAATCTCTTTAGTAGTCTTAGACAATTTACTCACTTCACCTAGTCCAAAGACCCTAATCCTCAGCTATTGTTGGTGTGCTAAAAAAAAAAAATATTCAAGTTGATTTTATTAGTGCATGGTTGATTTTAATGGATTTTAACTCAAAGGGTTCACGGAGATGAAAAATGATGATGTGTAAGAGACTCGACTCCAATAGAATGCAAAAGAATGATATGCAATTCTTTCTTTCGATGAATTCTACGTATGGGAAGGAGAAAAGTTATATTCTTCTTAATCACAAGAAAGCACTCAAAACATTGCAACTTTCAATTTATGGGATCAATATAATGCCAAAATGCCAAGCAAATGTTTTCAAAAACTGAAATGCACATGCAAAACTATCTCTTTTTCCAAACATAAACCAAAGAAAACTTCCTAATGAATGCAAAATTCTTTGTTTGATTAACTATGTAAGGAGATATGCAAATTTTTTGCTTCTTTAAATTTCTGATGGAAAGAGATCTAAGTTTGATGCAAAGAACTATGAAGCAAAAAGAAAAAAGAAAAAAAGCGCACTCAAAGTGATGATAACTGAAAGAAAACAAGGTTCAATCAAGAACTCAATGATGCAAAAGAGAAACAAAACAAACACTCGTGAAAATCCTCAAATGATGAGCAACAAGAAACAAAAATCAAGTTAGGTTGTCATAAGAGTCCTAATCATTTGAAAAGTGAGATGTTTCAAATGAATACAAGAAGGCTCAAAACTAAGCAACCTTTGAAAACCTTAGTTGATGAACAGTCCTAAGTAGTCAAGCAATCTGAAAGCTTTAGAGATAAAGATCAGATAAACTCAAAAGGCAAAAAGAACCAAGGGATCTTGTTAACCCCATGGGACCACAACTAAGAGAACATTTGAAAACTGAAGGGATAAACAAAAATGAATGTTATATGTCTAACTCTTAGCAAAACAAAGTCAAGGATGTTCAAAGTTCTCTGAGCAAAAAGATCTGCAAGATTAGACTGAGAAAAATTGAGCAGAAAAGGGCAGAAATCACCAGAAAAAGAGACTAGTGCTATTGTTTCCAAGGGCACAAAGAATTATAGCACTCTGATTTACACTGTAGCGGAGCGTTGATTGTATATCAGCGCTCTAATATACACTACAGGGGAGTTCTACCCTTCCCAGAAACTCAGAACAGAGGCTTAAAACTCTGAAAATTTGACCCAGAACTCCCAGAATTTTGTGAAATTTTCAATGAGAAGGAGAGAAAGACAAAAAGATTGGAAACAAACAATAAAAATGATCTAAAGGTGGGAAAAAGGCAAAGACAAAACAAGGAAAGAAACCATAGATTATGGGTTTGATCCTCAGTGGAGTCTCCAATTTTTGTTACGGAATAATCCCCCTGCAGACAAGTGGATCTTCCCTTGGATTAATGACCCCTAGACCAAGACAGAAAGATACAAATGGACACTAACATCCCTTTGAATTCAATTACCTAATCATAAAAGAGAAGGAAGAAAGTGTGATGCACCTTATTCTGTGGTTTGTCCTCGCTGCCTCCAATCTAAGCTTGATCTCCAAACTCTTCAGCACCACTCGATACCTGCAATGCAATGGACAGAAAAATGACAAAGAAATCATACTCTACTCTACAAGATTAGACTAATCAAATTCATCTATCAAGATCGAAAATCATATCCAACAATACAAAATCTTTAAGGGAATAGGCCAAATAATATTGATGAGAACTTTAAAGAGATACTTACGATCATGGATGGTGTTGTAGCAGCTTCCCCAAGTCCTCCTTGCCCATCCCTTGCACGATGCTCCCAAGATCATAAGTTTGATATCCAAAATCTTCCTCATTCGTCCTCTTCTCCATGGAAAGCCCTCATTATATAGGATTTGGAGAGTTAACCACCATATCTCCAAGTTTTTGGGGAGAAAATATATCTTCAAGGATTTTGGGAAGAAAATATCTCTGAAGGATTTTAAAGAGGAAATATCTCTCAAGATCCACCAAATTAGGATTTTGGTTTGAGAAAATATCTCAACCATCCATGAGATTCTCAACCTCTCCTTGAAAATAGGAAACCAAATGTGAGGTGGATTCTCACACTAAATTAATTTCCTTTTTATGAATATTAATAATTAATTCATGTGCTCATAGTATTTTGACCTTCATATAATATATTTCTCCTCCACGTTGACTAGGGATTGTGACAAATGTTCTTTCATGGTGTCAGTGTATGTGACACTTTCATAACACTTGCGACACTTAGGGTGAGGTAATTAAGTGTGTCATTTTGGTGTGTAACACCAATGCACCATGTCCCTCTCTACTTCATGGACTCGAACAATAATTTTCCAATTTAGGTTTGCATAGATGATAGAGTTTCCATAACAAGTAAAACATTTACTATGTTTAACTTACTTGAATGGAGCTTCATTCTTTCTTGAATTCTCATGTTGCATTGAATTTGATATCCCAAGGAACAATATTATCCCTTGAGAGAGAAAATTTTTAGGAGATGGGCAAAGTGAGGAACTAATTACAAAAGTTAGAATGTTAATCTCAAGTATATGTATCAAAGTCACGTAACCAAAACAAGTGTTTCAAAGTTTCATTTCTCCTGTGTATGTGGGAATTTCAATTGGACCACCCACAAATGAATGAGYGTTTATCTTGTAGAAAGTTCTCCAAGGATCAATGACTAGGARAATAAGGCCTTATTTGGCTAAACCAAAGCTTTTTACACATTCCAGATATTGAAAAGACAAGTTTTCTACTTTTATTTAAACATGTGTGGCTTATTCAGTGGAGCATCCAAGATAGGATTTTTGAAAAACCATTTATATCCATMATTGTTCCTATATTTCTTAGAAGCATTTATTCTATTCCATCTCCAATCCATCCATCAAGCTACAAGAATTTTAAGCCCTATATTATTCATAAGATTATCAAGAACAAGGTCATTAATACGCTCCACAATTCACATGTATGGGTTGGCTAAGTAAAACTTGGCCTTTGATTTTTACCATGGTCAAACAAATTAGGGAGATTGTTGATGACACTTCTAATCAAATAGAGGCCCAAGAAAAAGGAATTATCCTTCATAGTTTCACCATTATTAAGTAGCATTGGCAACATATAAAGAGAATGTTATAAAGGATGGGCATTTCATGAGTGTTTCCCCTTTCCAAATGAGCTTTGTCTTAACAGTATCCCAAGGTTTCCCTCTACTATTGGTAGAAAATGTGGCAGCAAAGGTGCCTTTAATTTTCAATTGATCCCGAGTAAAATTAGATTCTTATGGTTACGACCCTTATAGGAACCCTTGCTAAGCTAGGTCCTAAAAAAGACATAGTTTCTAAGCATAACTTGTCATTCTTCCTTTCCATGAAGAGCTTGGATAATCCATTTAGTATAGAAACTATGGGCTTGTGATGAGACTTAACGTAGTAAACATGTGTGAACACATAATTTGTAGTTAATATTTTTTTCTTCTAAGTGAATTAGTGTAAGTTGGCCACCCCTCCACTTGATTGTATTTTAATGGAGACTTTCTCAACTCTGATAACTCCATTAATACAAATTGGTTTCTATATATGTGTATCGCTCTATAAATCTTATCTCATACTTACATACTAACTCTCTTATGTGTGAGTATCTTTCTTCTATTTTTGTGCATATATCAATTGGTAGTATAGACTAATGATCTCAAACTCTACATCTAATTCTCTCTAGTATTTCCATCTCACACCCTTACTAGATCTAACACCACCAGGATTCTTATGATCAAATCCTTATATCTAATGCCATCGAGCTTCATATGATCAAGTTCCTAGATCTAGTGCCATTGATATTCTTATGATCAAGTCCCCAGATCTAGTCTCCTTGAGGGTTTTTACTTCTTACCCTCCACTAGATTTACTCCGTTCAACGACTATAAAATTGTGACTATAATATTTTTTCATCGGAATACTAAACTATAATTAAATTAGTTCCATTAGATGCATAATTTTTTCTCCATTCCCAAATGGAGGTCATAATTGTAATTACGTACAATATTGCAAGATCTATACCCTTGAGAGGTTGATCTTCCTTACCTATAAGAACCATATCTTGCAAGGTGATTTTCTTTGTGCCTTGGAACCAGGTTGAAGTCTCACCAATGCCATCAAAAGAAAAGTTTCAGTAACAATTGTGAATTGGGTTCATAATAGTGATCTTGAACATTAATGAGAAACAATGATTTTAAGTTGTATTTTTGTTTAACCTCACAAATCTCACAAACAAGAGAGATCCATTGAACATAGTATTCTCTTGTTTTTTTTACAAATCGTGGATTTACTTTGTTTACTTCTTGGTAGACAAAAAACAACACAATCAATATTTTGTGCAAGATCTTGCACAATGACAACAACATGCATTCACATGACACCAATAATAATTTTAGGTGCACATGTAGAAAAATATGATGGCATGTTGAAGACCGTGCAATGGGTTATCCAACAATCATTGATCTCCAATCAAGAGGTCTTAATCCCTATGAAATTTGTATGCAATGTCCACACCACTTTCATTTGTACATGATCATCATCGTGTTCTATCATCTTTCCTCTTGTCTGATTCTCCTCTTGCCAACACAAGCATTCCTAACACATCACATGATCCACGAAAACCAGAACTAAAATTTGTCTATATGCCTTATCTTTCATATGAACAGTATTCATTACAAGTTATTCACGCTTCCAACACAACTATGCAACCTCAAAATACTACAACTCTACTACATGGTGAGCCAATCATGTTGGAAACACATTCTGAATTCTTCTTTGAACCATCTTCTCTAGTCTTAACACCGTCAATGGACCTACCTCTTGTT